>JANTOP010085213.1:0-20521 GCA_027564815.1 Symmerus nobilis | reverse complement strand
CGATTTATTGAATTCTTCTACATTTTCATACGATTGAAAATAAATGCAAACTTTTATGTTCGATATAACGACACTCGCATCGTGTTCGTGTGCCACTAAATAAATGTAACACTCACTCGAAAATAGTTCAACACTAATGTTGTGTCGCATTTTTTCTCCAAATCGAAAACACCATTAAAGCTTTCCTCGAGCTGACAATAGATAGAGAAAGCTTTTAGCGAAAATGTCATATTCATCTAACTTTAATGAATGGAATACAAATTAGATTCCAATTTATATAAAATTATATTTTAATTTTAAGCTTTCAAGAAGCTTTCAAGTTGTTTAAAGCTTTATTTTGGAAAAAGTAGAAATTTCGTTGAAGGAGTGTGATCCAAATAAAAAATAGATTTTATAAAGTTACAAATTAAGTTCAAAAATTAAAGTTTTCTTTGAGCTTACAATGGATTGAGAGAGCTTTTAGCGAAAATTTCATATTTATTTTAAATTTAATGAATTGAATAAAAATTAGGTTCCAAATAATATGAAGTGACATTTTAATTTTAAGCTTTCAATGAGCTTTCCAGATTTATGAAGCTTTATTTTGGGAAAATTTGGAATTTCGATAAAGAATCGTTATTTGGATGGAAAATAGACTTTAAAACGTAAAAAATAGGGGTTGGAAAATAAAGCTCTTTGGGAACTTTTATGTTTTTGTATTTTGTAGTTTTGATATTTTCTTATTTTTCCTTAACTAATTTATAAACTTTCTGCATAATTACATTTTTTTTTTGGGATGTAACATTTTGTTGTAGGGTCATAAAATTCTACACACCTAATGGAAATGTTGACCGCACGCCACTGAAATTAATAGACAATTATGGAATTATGTCTTACATGGAAGACAATTTCCATGAAAGTCTTACCACATTTATTTTGGTCCCATTCTATTATTTCGAAACAATGCAAAAATCTAAAAAAAAATGTAATTTAGGGTACGAAGGCGCATAACAGATTATCGGAGTATCGGGCAACCTATATTGAAACAGACTATCTCTTTCAATTTCTCGAATAGTAATTAGAGAAAGTCAATGGAACGTTTCCAATTTGAATTTGGAACCAAATCATGTAATTTTGGATTTAAAATCTAGCTCAATAAGTTAATTTTTCTCCAGTCATTGAAGAATAAAGAAGCATATCAATCTTTGTGGTCCCATATCCTCCTACTATTGCATTTATGATCTCACTGAATTTGATATACGATAAATGCAAAGATATTCGCCCTATATTGGATTACGGATTCATGGAAAATGATAAATGTTTTATCAAAAAATATGATTTTAAAGCTTTTCGTATCTGTCTCGTTATATATACTTATGTTATGTGGTACAGCTAAAAATAAACTCAATAACAAAAATGTTTATACAATCGAGATTAATGAGTCCCATATAAAACTTGTAAAAAATTTAAGGTGATACGTGGTTGGTATGGGGTAAGGAAAATAATTCGATGATACAAACAATTTTTCAAACAAGAGAAATATCTTACTATTACTATACTCTCTAGGGGATAAGTCTCTTATATTACATTTCATGTTCTAGATATATTCGCCCTATATAGTTAGATGGGAAGTTTTGACATCTCGATGAAATGTTTTTGTCTCACTTGTTTCGGTTAAATGAACCCCAATGTGAAAATATTATGTCTACACCAAGGTCTAGCCAAACCGACTGACTTCTTTCAATGGATGACTGGGTAGAAGCGATGTAATGGCAATCTTTAATTTTGGAAGTGATATTCAATCAGTGGCTTGCAGTGTAATGAACAGACAGTGCAGAGCACACCTGAAATAACAACAAAATCGTAACCATAGCTTTCCATAAATTTATGCTTTCAATGAGCTTTGGAGGTTTTTGAAGAATTTTTTTCTTAGAAAAAATTTTAAATTTCGTGAAAGGACCGATATCTGGATATAAAAAAGATTTTTAAACGTAATAAAATGAGTTCAAAATTAAAGTATTCTCTGAGATGACAATGGATTCAGAAAGCTTTTAGCGAAAATTTCATATTTTCTCCAAATTTATAATGAATCGAATAAAAATAAATATTTCAAATATAATACAAATAATGAATAAAAATATTTCAAATTATTTAAATCGACTTTTAATTTTAAGCTTTCAATGAGCTTTCGTGATTTTTGAAGCATTTTTTGTGGGAAATTTGACATTTCGTAATAGGGGCGATATCCAAATAGAAAATAGATTTTGGAACGAAAAAAATTAAGTTCGAAAATTAAAGCTTTCTTAGAGGTTACAATTGTCTGAGGAAGCTAGAGCGAAAATATCATATTTTATCCAAATTTAATGAATCGAATGAAAATTCTACACGCTAAACAAAATTAGATAGTGAACTTTTTTCACTAACTAGGTACTATTTATAATATTTTGTTTTGCTTCTATTTTAATAAATTGTTAAATATTGAACCAAAGTTGCAGAATCTTCCTAAAATTGATTTCTAAATCACTTTTAAAAATAATTGAAAAACATTTTTCTCTGAAAATTCGTTGAGAAAGAGTCCCGTAAATTACAATTTCGAAAAAGCTGTGGAAAATTAAAAATTTCGGGGAATAACAATTTCCCTAAAATCAGTAGGTCGTTTTTAAAAAAAAATTTGTTTTACAGCTTCCTTAGTGAAGCTTTGGGCCTTATTTCCCATAGTTATTTTTTCCCATTCCTTAAGAAAATTTTCCAGAAATTTAATTTTTCGAGAAAAATGCCAGAAGTTCAATTTTTTAGCTCAAAAAAAATTAAATTTAAAACAGATGATTTGTTAAGAAAATGTTGTTAATAAAAACTCTATTATTTGCCATCATTAGCTTAGAAAACTTTTGAAAAAAAGTTCCGTTAGAAATTCGAACAAAAATTGTTCAATTTTATTGTAATTTTGATAAGTATATAGTTTTTTTAAGAGGATTTTAATCGCATAACTTGAGTGAGGACCATTTCTAGATAGGGCATTAACCGATCATTATGGTTATCCCCCTATCCTCCGTTTTTAAATTTTTAAATATTAGATTTTTAGAAAAATTGTAACAGTTTTCCTTAAAAATCGCCGTTTTAATGATGTACAACTTATATCGACAAGTCTAAAATCAGGGGGTTACTTTCTTAAAAAAGTTTATTCCACAATACTCTCATTAGACCGTTTGGTTTATTCCCTCGTAATTAGATGTTTCGATTCCTTACGAAAATTACCCTTAAAAGTAAGTTTCCCAAAAAAATGGACTGACCAAGTTTGAAATAAAAATTATTTCATAAATATTAATTTCTATTAAAAAACTTTTTTAATAAAAACTCTTCCAGAATTACTGAGAAGTTATTCAAATTAAAAACGAAAAATTTACATCAAAGTTGGGTAGTGTTGATTTTCCAATTTCCCTGGAAATTACCAATTTTGCTGCTTTTTTTTGTATCATCCGCTGGTCCACTGATTATTATCTAAATTATAAATTTAAATTTTTGAAATAACCAACGGGCAAAAATATTGGTAATTTTCCTTGCAGATATTATCGATACGAAATTTGATATAATTTGAAAATAGATACGGAAATAAGAAAATGGTAATAAAACTGATAAAAGTTGTAACATTTTGTTAAGGTTGTGACGACATACAAACATTTTATTAAAATTAATATAAGTAACATTTAGACGGTCCACCCTTAAAAAGAATTAAAAAATAATCAGATAGATTGGACAAGATTGGAGAAGTCGGTTGTCGGGGTCCAGAAATTGAAAAGCGAGCGTCATAGAAGGAAAAATTAAATAAAAATCAACGTGAAAGAAATATAAAAAAAAAACAAGAGGAATATTGAAGACGAATTACTGGACTACTGGACTAAAGGAAAGATTAGTGGAGAACGATAGTGGTGGACCAATAAGGGGGTTTCTACAAGCAAATTAAATATTGTAAAACAAAAAATTGTAGGAATTTTAATAATTAAAAAATAAAGAAATTTCAAAAGTTAAAATTAAAAGTTAATTGGCTCATTAAAAGCTTAAAATAAAAATATCATTTTATATAATTTGGAATTAGATTTTTATCCATTCATATTGTAATATTTAAATATGGAACTTTCGGGGAAAGCTTTCCTAAACAATTAAAGGCGAAACAAAGGGATAAATTTCGATGTTAATTTTTGACGTATAAAAATCTGTTTTCCATCCAGATAACGGCCCTTTAACGAAATTTCAACTTTTTACTAAATGCAGGTTTAAAAACCTTGAAAGCTCATTGAAAGCTTAAAATAAAAATATTATTTTATATTATAATTCAGAATGCGGTTTCACATTCAGGATTAGGTTTTTTACATTTTAAAACCTATTTGCTATCCAGTTATCGATAACTTAAAGAAATTTCAAATTTTCCGAAAAATATTTTTCAAAAATCGGGAAAGCATATTATTTATGCAAAATTTCAGGCCGAGCGATGAATTTTTCAAGAAAGGGCTACAAGGACAATGAATATAATGATAATTCAAGTCACTAAAGCCTTCGAAGAGATTTTAATTTTCCACGAAGCTTCTTAACGAAAGTTTCCGATTTCATTGGGAGATAAAATAGATTTGATAACGAATAAAAGTAATTTTTAACTTAAAGCTTTCGATGAACTTTTTTGAACTTTCTTTAAGCTCTCCGGAAAATCTTCAATTTCACTGATTTTAAATTATTAGGATCGAAAATAAATTGCAAAGAGAAGAATCTCTAGATAAATGGACCATATGGTGGTCAGATTTCGAGACTTTTCTTGCGACACTTCTCTTTTCCCCGCATAATTCAATCAAAACTTGATAAAAAAAAAAGTGAAAAGGTTCAGGTTATTAAATTAAATAATTTGAGTTAGCAAATTGTAACAATAAAAATTGGTTCCGATTTTGTTGATATGTCAGGTGTGCTCTGCGCCTTTTACGCTTTAAGCTGCACGCCACTGTATAAGATACATCTAGATAGACCTATGTTGTATTTTTCGGTGGAAGAAATATAAATGCAAACACAAGTGACAGTCTTGTTTAATCCCATCTCTTTTTGGCCAGAAAACTGGATAAATCGACAAAAAATTGTAATTTCACAGGTTTTCATATTTAAAATACAGGTTTTTGTGCAGGAAAGCTATTTAATTTGAAAAAACAATTTAAATGGAGATGAAATGATGTTATCAACAGCAATTATATTGGATCTTGCGAAGCATTTCAGGCTGCAATTTAAGCCAAATAAAGACGACGTTATTTTCAAATTCACTTTGACTGTGACAGGGAGACTTTCAACTTTCAATGGCTTTTTTACTCTTCCAATGTCTTGTTCATCGCAGAAAGATCTCTTTCTACAGAATCCGTTGAACCAGGTATGCAAAATCATTAATGTATCGTTGATTGAACGATTTTATTCGATACCTCGTGCGTTGTTTCCAACGTTCGCTTTGGCATTTGAATTTGCTGTTTCTTCGGTTCGAAAAATATGAATGTCGTGTGTTAAAAATTTTGAAGGCCAAACGCAGGATTTTTCAACGAAATTGCAGATCACAGGTTTTAGCTTCGGAATGCAGAGGTAACCTGTGCAATACAGGAGAGATGGGAGCATTAAGTATAACCAATTTCATTGGAAAATATTTATTATGAGAAACTCCCAAGTTTTAGGAAACAGTTTAAGCGGTCATGTGACAAGAATGGGGATTAAGATTTAGAATACGTCTACAAAACATATTAGTGACTGTAAAAAGCCCTAGGCTAACTTATTTCTAAATTATTCTTGAAATAAATACACAATTTATAAGCTTTTATTTATTTATTTATTACTATAAATTGTTGTTTTCATTATTATCTAAATTAAATATAAAACATCTTGCGGCAATGAATTGTTTCACTCTCATTAAACAAATGAGTTGGATTCATATCTTTGGTACTATCACGAATTCAGCATCATACGAAATTTATATATGTTTTGAGTAGTTCTTGCATTTTCTTCGGTGCATGTATCGCAGGTGGAGCTATATACTGAATCAAGTTTGAATTATGAGTAGTATGAAATCTCTAATGTACTGAATTATTACCAGTATCTAAGACTGTAAATTAAATATTAATTTACCAACTTTGTTAGGGATTCTGAATATTATAACATAAATAATAATAAATTTAAATCTAAAATAGAGAATCCCGTCAAATAGTCGCCGGACCTACAATAAAAAAAAAGTATAAAAATTTATCGTGATGGAATCTCAAACGGTTTACATTTCAAATGTACAAGAAATGATAACTATTATTTATTGGTCAATAAAGTCAGGGCTTCCTTATGAGAGGGTTGTTTTAGAAGTCCCTTATAAGCGGACCCCAATAAAAATTTTATATTCCCAATCCGAAAAAAAAGAAACGAAAAATGAGCGGTTTGGGTTAGATTGGACTGTTTTTAATAGAGACAAAATTCACATGTAAATAAAAAACCGATGACAAAAAATTTATCATCGTTTACTAGGAAAAAATAAAATGTTTGGGGGTATAATATGAGATTGGGTTGAGGACGCTCGATAAAACATTCATTCACAAGTGAACAATAATTTTCTGATGGGTAAAAACAAAGAGATGGAATGGGAAAAAACTAGGTGGGATGAATGGAAAATAAACCAACCACTACCCGATAAAAGTTGTATGAAAGAAAACTTTCTCAATTTTCCTCCAAATTTTGGCAAATGTATT
This sequence comes from Symmerus nobilis, assembly GCA_027564815.1. Lineage (NCBI taxonomy): Eukaryota > Metazoa > Arthropoda > Insecta > Diptera > Mycetophilidae > Symmerus > Symmerus nobilis. The sequence goes on along the minus strand of JANTOP010085213.1, from coordinate 13,799 downwards.
TATACAATACCTCCCCAAAAACTGGGAAAATAATAAAAAAAAATTTAATTGGATTCTTTATCATTTTTGTCATAATCATCGTCGGCATAAAAAAAATTTTTTTTTTTTGGAGTTAGCGAATCGGGTGGATTTTCTAAGCTGGGAGGAATTATTTTGGGACTAGGGATGTCTACATGGAAGATATAAAGATATACACTCAAACTCATAGTTTAAAATTTAACCAAATGATGTCAAATATTTGTTTTTACTACACTTCAACGAGAAATGGAAACAAAATAATATTACGACGGTATACTTACTGTATATTTAGTCTATAAATTCAATGGGAATTAAATAAAATCTGCATATTAAGTCATTGTGTGTAAAGCAACCGAGTTACCCAGCCCACTTCAATCTTATTCTACTAAAAATGAAAACCCAGATATATTTGATGGGAGGATGTGGTGTAATGTTTTTCTTCTTCCAAACATTACAAAAATATCCTTTTGTCCGAATAAAGCTTCTACATACAATAGCTACATATTAAGTATGGAAATGTATGATACATAATTATATATTTAAGGACGAGACAGACTACATGGCACATGCATATAAATAAATAATTTTTTTCAAGTATCATATCGAGAGAAGAAAGCAAATTAAACATTATTATATCCTTGCCTTTGAAGCTTTCTGACAACGAAACAATGTCTTAAATATCTAAATTGAAGATTTTCCTCTCAACCCATTTGGCTATATGGAAGTACCCAGTTGATATGGATGACATGTAATAGCTTTAAAAACTCTTATCTAGTGCGTATGCAAAATATTTTTATTTGTTAACGGACTATAATCGATCGGGTGGTTCGATTGATGATAGAATATCGTCGAATTATGTATAAAATTGTGCACATTTACGAAATAAGAAATTAGTGCCTCCCATTGTAAAAAAGACTGTAAGAAATTGGGTGTATTTTCTAAAATTTGTTGATTTATTGGTTAATAAATTAAAACTTCCAAGTTTTATGTAATTATTATCCTAATTTGCGGTAGAAAAATTTATAGGTACAAAATTATCACTTAATTCTCTTTCCTAGAGTTAATAATTAGTTATTCTTCATTTAGAGTTTAATTGTTCCAATTAAATCATTATACAAATTATATAAATGATTGTTTTAAATTATCTATTGATTATAAAAGAAATTAGAAATAAATTAAACTGTTCTGCAAAAATCATTGTCATTAATTGTCATTTAAATATATCCATTTCAACGATTTGGATCATTGAATCCCAAGATTATGTCATTAAATATTTACTAATGTTGATATGAACCTCCCTAATCGGATGTGAATATGTATAGAGGCGAAGTGCATACAAAACTCAGACGAAAACTCAACCATTCAAACATAGCCGTACGTAAACTAATGAAACAGATCCTTTTAGAGCAACTATCCCGCTATCGAGAAAAAATTTGGAGAAATTGTTGGGTTAGGTTGCGATTTCTCGCGTAAACATCTTACGTATAATATGCTTAGAAGTATGGGGTGGAATACCAAATTTTAAATGGTAATGGAATGCCAGAAACCACTAGCGCCAATTCAAGAAATTCCTGGGGTGGGGGGGGGGGGGGAGATGAGGAAGTGGGCGAACGAATAATAGAAACAAAACAATTTCACATATATAATATATCAATTAATTTCGGTAAAAAAGAAAGCTTAAAAAGCTTAAAAAAGTAGGAAGCATTTTATTTGAAAAAGTGTCATAATTTTTGAGTATTTTACATTTCGAGTAATGCCGCAAGATTATTTTACATTTCGGTTTAAAATTTGTACGCCTTGAAATTTATTTTCTATCCCAATAATTTAATGTAATTGGAATTTTAAATTGTCTGAAACGAGCTTTATAGCAGAATGAAACCAGTTTCATCATCTGATAAGTAAATTGAAATGAAATCGAAAACTTTCGTTAAAAAACTCTGTGGAAAACTTAAATCTCTACAAAAGCTTTAATGAATTGAATTGAATTGAAAACAAATTTTCGTGTCCATGCTTGCCCTTTCTTGAAAAATTTATCTAACGGCCCAAAATTTTGGATAAATATATGATTTCAATGAGCTTTTGAGATTTTTGAAGCATTTTTTGGGGAAAAATTTGAAACTTCGTAAAGGGACCGATATTTTGATAGAAAATAGGTTAAAAATCGTTAAAAATTAGGTTCGAAACTTAAAACTTAAAGATTTCCTTGAGCTTACAATAGGCTGAGAAAGTTTTTAGTAAAAATTTCATATCTTATCTAAATTTAATGAATCAAATCAAAATTAGATTCCAAATTATGTAAAAAGTCATTATAATTTTAACCTTTCAATGAGCATTCGAAATTTGAAAATCATTATTTTGGAAAAAGTTGAAATTTCATTAAAGGACCATTATTTCGATAAAAAAATAGGTTTCTATACGTACAAAATTAAGTTCCAAACTTAAAGCTTTCGTTGCGCTTTTAGTAGTTTGGGCATATTTCATTTAACTATTATGAATCGGATAGAAATTTGATTTCAAATTATAATATATGAAATGGTTTTTTAATTTTAAGCTTTCAACGAGCTTTTAAGATTTATGAAGCTTTTTTGGGAAAAATTTATATTTTGTTTGGATAGAAAATAGATTTTAAAATATAAATATTAAGTTTTGGAAAATAAAGGTTTCTGGGGGCTTTGAAGTTTTTGCAATCCCTTTGTACGAAAAGTTGAGTTTAGATTTGTATTTTTCCCCAAAGTAATTTATATACTTTCTGCTATATTGCAATTTTTGGATCCGAAGAAAATGATCCCGATATCCGGATCAAATGTGGCGAAGTCCGATATTCAAATTTCTCGGTAGGAGCCTTTATGAATTTTTAATTTTTTTTATATTTTCAAGTTCTCGAAAATATTAAATTTTTGTATTTTACCTAATTGTCAAAGCAACTTTCAGCGTTTTTGAATTTTTTTCCGTCAGGGGAAAATATTCGAAATGCACTCTAGTAATAGCACTAATTGTAAATAATGTTCTCTTAAGAATTTTTTTTTCTTTAACAAAGTTTGGTTTGTCGTTTGCCTAATTCCGACTAAGACAAAACTAAGAAAATTATCATCTTAATCTGACAGAGGAATAAGTAATAGAATTGGACTTCTAATATTTACGATATTTCATTAAGAGATTGGAAAATGTGATTATGGGAAATTAAATTTAAGGATTCAGTGATGAAATTATAGAACAAACTTTTTTTTTAACAAACCTCTGATTTTAGGGCGGGTCGATATAAAAACAAAACAGCCACAAAATCGGTTGTTCTCAGGGAAATTGTTAAAATTTTCCGGAAAATTTAACAATACAAATTTCCGATATGAATTCGAATAGACGAGTACAACCTGATTCATCAATACTCTTAAATCAGGGGGTCACCATCTATATCTTTAAAATCACCTTAAAATTCGACTTTTGACCGAAATTCTCGTAAGAATGTATACGGAAATTTTTTTCGAAAATTTTCTAATCTAACGAAAATAAAATATTTCTACGTTATATACAAAGAGTTTTTATTAAGAATTTTTTTTTTCAAAAAATTAACCGATTTGAATTTTTTCGTTTTCTTACCAAAATATCGACGATTTTATAAAATTTGTATGACTTTCTTGTGGAAAATTTACATTCTCGGGAAATTTTTTGTGGAAACTGGAATATCTGGATACGTGAAAAGAAACGTAAGGGTCAAATCAAGAAATTCTGGTAAAAAGTTTTCCATAAAATTCATCCTCTGATTTTAGGGAGATCGATACAAGGTGCCCTATGAAAAATGGACACTTTTTTGAAAATGGTCATAATTTGCCGAAAAATTGAAAATTTTTAATTTTTAAAACTATGGGATGAAGGAACATGAGTTCCTTTTTCATATCATAATTCTGAAGTGAATTACTGGGAATTACTTTTAATCGTAACATATCGAAATTTTAATTACGATCACCTTTGGAGGATCTTAATCTACGCTCGGACGCGTCTGTAAATGCGTTTATAAATCCCGGCTGCATTAAAATGGCTTTTATATATCTTCCAATGCATTTTGATTTCCTAACGCTCCTAACGATTTTCACGACTAATTTAATAGTTTCCTACCCGTTGCACTTGCATCAAAACTGAAACTTCTGTCCATGTTGAACCTCTAGAGTACAATAAAAGTGAGATTTTTCATAGGATAAATTTAAAAAGCTAAGTCTAAAAATCTAAAGATTTAGATCTAAGATTTAAAACGCTAATATATTCAGTATTTCTGCAGAATAGTGAAATAATTAATTACATAGTTAAAACAACTGTTCACTTTTTACAACAAAGTTTCCTTGGAGATCAGTACTGAGAAAGATAAAATTTTTAAGTTCCTTATTTAAGCTTTAAGTTATTTAAAATTTTCTGAATTCTAAATTATTTGTGAAAAGAATTCCTAAAAATTATCTAAAATTTCCTAGGTTTTGTGTACTTGAGTAAGCAGAGAAAAGTGAAAAATTATTTTTAACTGTCTTTTCTCTATCGTAGTTTCGCGTCAGACATCTTAAATTTTGCAGTTCAATTCAATCAGACACATGGTGAAACTTCTTTCGGTAGGATTCACCTCGTCAAGGTGTATTGCGAATTAATCAGTCGTAACAGAGAATATAATCGACACAAATTTAAAATTACCTGGACCAGATTTAAGACAGATATTTGTATTTCAATATCAAATAATTTAATCCTCCAAATCCAAATCTAATAAATTAAGAAAACATTATAATACAAAGGGAATTATATCAATCCGGCTAACTACTTTATAATACATTATTGCAAATTTTGGACAGCCTCCTTTCCTTGCATCTATTCTTACCATAGTGTTAAAAATCATCTACTTTGTAACGAAAATAATCAAACCACCCTAGCAGTCTCATTTGGAAGATAATTTTATCAACTTTATTCCCATTTTGGGTAGTAAAGGATCAACAAAAAAAAAAACATTAAAAAATTTATTGTTTGCCTTTGTGAATTCATCTGAAATTTCTATTCATTTTTTCGTTCTTGCCATTGAGCATCCTCAGCGATTTTCTTTTATCCGAATTTGATGTGTTGCCGGGGATACGAAGAGGCATAAATAGGTAGAAGTACGGAAAGGATTTTCGTAAAGAGCTTTAGCTAAAACATTTTTTTCTTCCTCGGGTATCTCTTTCTTTCCTCCTAACAAATATTTTATACTTTGGACATAACAATAATAACACTCTTAGATACACTATGGGCTACAGTGAAAATATGGTTCTATTGCTAAAGGTTCCCTTGAAATTGTTGTGGGTTTGTAAATGCGGTTTCTATTTGGTTGTCATGCAAATTGGAGCAGTGGTGTATACTCCTGATAATCTTTTGATAATATTTTCTTTATAAGAATAATTTTCCGCCACTGACGTCTTAATTTCTTTCAAATTCAGATAAAGGATTTCCCAACTCCCTATCCATTTTGCAATTTGTAATTCATACTTTTATAGCAACAAAATATTTTCATGGTCCAAGGAAATAACCAACCATAAAGCGCCTTCCAACCGAAAAACCACCAAGAAAAAGGGAATAAAATTCTTTAAAGATTTTTAAAAATATTCCTCATTTTATTATCAATCGTAAAAAGCGATACTTTTCTCTGTCTCCTATTCATAAAGACAAGTTCCGCACTTACAAGGAAAAAAAATTCATTGTTTTCTTTTACTACATTTTCTAAAAATATGGTTATATTTTTACAACTTTCTCCAGAGCTTTTTTTTCTCATTTGCGGTTTATGCAGGGAATTTAATGTTAAATAAGAAGAAAAGAATATTGTTTTTTATTATTATTATATTATCTTGTTATCCACAGGAATATTTGTCGAGGGACGGGTGAAAGATATTAAGAACGTTATAGGAAATATCCTTACGGTCTTTTTATTTCGATCCACACCAATTCTGTTCATTAAGTGAAATTTCATTTAATGATCATTTCACTTTATTGTAATCACTGTGGTCATAATGATAACCGTAATGAAATTGAACATACGACGTTAAAAAAATATCCTTAAACTCAATAAAACAAAATGTAACATCCATTTACAGCTTAAAACTCTGGTTGATAAGCAGATGTGGAATTTCTGTAATCTTACAGTAAATATAATCTAAGAGTATACTGATTTATGAAATTTTGGGTATTTTGCATCCACCTGAAACCATTTCAGTTCCAGAAAAAACTCTCTTTAAAAAAATTAGAGTTCCCTTCATTAAATTCAAATTTGAAACTTCTACGAGGTTTCAGGATATATTGAAATCTCAACTCTAAATAAGTCTGTCAGTATCAGGTGCAGAATCTCATTACTCGCCGAGACTACTTGAACTCTCACTCTTTTTACGTCCCTGACGCCTATGTTTCAATATCCGAATATGCAGGAGAAAACGTTGACCTACTTACACGTAGGGTTATTTTCCGAATTTTATTTTAAAATCTATTTTCTATCCAGATAGAGATTCTTTAACGAAATCTCTAATTTTCCCAATGTAAAAGTTCAAAAACCTCGAATGCTTAAAAATTAAAATTCCTTTTTAGATAATTTCGAATCCTATTATATAATTTTTTTCCGATTCATTAAATGAAGAAGCTTTAATGTTCTGAACCTAATTTTGTACGTCTTAAAATTTATTTTCTATCTCGATAACGACCCCCTAATGAAATATCAAATTTTTTCATAAAAAACTACAAAAGTATCGAAAGCTTATTCAAAGCTTAAAATTACAATTTAATTTTATATAATTCAGGATCAGGTTTCTATCCGATTCATTAAATTTGAATGAAATATAAAGTTTTCGCAAAAAAGTTTATCAAACCATTTTAAGCTCAATGAAAGCTTTTAGTTCGGAACCTAATTTTGTACGTTTTAAAATCTATTTTCCATTCCGATAACAACGTCTAAATGAATTTGCAGAAAAATGAATTTTCAAAACAAAAAACCTCAAAAGTATCGAAAGCTTACTGAAAGCTTCAAATATAAAGTTTCATTTTAATGTAAATTCGAATCCAATTTTTTTCTGATTCATTAAATTTAAATATAATTGTAAATTTTCACAAAAGCTTTCCCAACCCAACATAAGCTTTAAGAAAGCTTTAAGTATGAAAGTTAATTTTTTACGTTTTAAAATCTATTTTGTATCCAAAAAATGCTTTACTGAAATTTGAAATTTTTCCAAAAAAAAACTTCAAAAGTTCTGAAAGCTCATCGGCAGTTCATTAGAAACAGAGAGAAAGAGCAGAAAGTGTGAAACTAGAATCCGCCGTTAACTCTTTCTCCCTCCTCGCCTTCAATATATTTCAGTTTCTTTCATTTTATTTCTTATTAATGAATTTAGGGATACCGGAAAATAATCCTCCTTCTAAAAACGACATTTTTTTTAATATTTTGGTTAAGTTTGAACATTTGTTTTGGAAAAAAAAATTAATTAAAATTAGAAATTTAATGAAAAATCATGGAATTGATACAGATAGCATTTTTAAAGTATTTTGGGATCCGATCATGAGGAACTGCAGAAGTACTGGAGAAAGTAAGTACGGAATTAGGTACATCAAATTCTGCCCAACTGATGCAAATATTGACCGCACGCCATTGATATGGAATCGCCATTTTGTTCATAACGATTGGCAACATTGCAATCATATACTAGTAAAATACTCTTCCCATCGCTCGCCTATAAAATCATTCAGAAAATCTGTTTTATTTAACTTCATTTATAAAATAATAAGCTTTTTAAGCTTATAATTTACTTCTTTTTTTTTAAGTTTTTATTATTCTTCTTCCATTCAATTCCGTTCCTTATTCATTTTCTTCATCTATTTTTTTCATTATTTTATCTCATACTCTCCATTCATTTAATATCTCCGAAAAAAGGCTTTATTGTTAAATACTGATAAATTGTAATGCACTTATCTACCCCACGGACTAGATGTTTGTCAAACGGGTAAAAAAGTATGAGTGGGAGGTGTGGACCGTAACTCATGCCGTTCAATAGCATTAAATGTAACCATATTACCAGCTATTGTGGTTTTTTGTACCATAAGATGGGACGGAGGGAGAGTTAAATAACACAGGATCGTCAAAAAGTTGGTTTTCATCGATCTGGTTAATATAATTTTTATTGACAGAAATTTATTGTAAGTGACCCAGACTGAATTTTTTCCTCGACATCTTATCATAATGGTCAGCACTGACCATACCAGAAAAATAAAAAGGAAAAAAATATATAATTGGTTGCATTATGTATAGATTTTCTCTTTCCATCTTACCTGTATATTGGAAGATTATTTTTATACCAAACGACCAATAATACTTGATCGTTTTGTAGATTGGATGATACATCACATTTTATTTGTGCTGACCCATTGACTAGGACTCTTTGTATTTCACCATCTGTAAATAGAATTAAGAAAAGAATGAATGTATGTGGTGGTCAGTCAGGCGAATGTGGAACAATATGATACTTATATAAGGAAGGAAAAAGTGCATAGTCAGAAAAAATCATAATGGATGGAAGAAAAAATTTCCTTTCCTTTCCTTTACAACTTAAATATAATAAGAATATTGTTTTCCGAGATTTTTTTTTTGCCTCGCCAACCTCTCCGAAGAAATTTTCAGATTATTTTCTTTTTACTTTTGAACCCACTATTTTTTGCGGATATGCCAAGAACATATAAGTACTGTTCAGGTTTATAATGGGACAGGTAAAAACTTGAGCTTTCAGATAAGATAGAGGTTTTTATTGATAACAAAAAATCTTTGTATGATCATCAGAAAATTATTTACCAGAAAATTTAATGCACATCAAATTGTGGATAGAGGCAATAACAGTTAAAGCTTGATAAGATTTTTTTTCTTTAGTAGCTTTTTTCTAACTAGCATGAGGTACTGAGATTATAGCACCATCAACTCTCTAAGTTTATAATCTCAATTAACTAATGAAATGCGGCTTGATTTTGGTTTCCCCCCCTTACTTTGAAGTGAAAATGGTTTCAATCAAAAACTTGTATTGCATTGCTAACATTTTATTGAAAAAAAGAGCCATTTTTCTTGTAAAATTAGGTTCTTGCTAAAATATAATTGAACATAGCCGAACTAATTAATTTAGTACAGAACGTAACCTCCGCGTTATACCAGGGACGCATATACTTGTATCAATTAAGAAAGAATTTTAGACACCATATATTATGATTCAGTTAAGAGGATATTTCTGATTGGATAAGGCCATGTCAAAATCTCACAGAGTTAGGAGTAAGGATAAAACTATAACAACAAAAACTTGAACGCGATTATGAGATTATTGATGAATTTTAAACGATGTTGTGTTCATCTTCGAAAACCCATTCAAATGAGTTATCATTTGACTCCACGTAATATTTAAAATATTCAACCCCCTCTCACCCCCTATTCCCCGCGAAGTCGGTGTGGAGGTTTATTGAATTAAAAAATAGACTGTAGGGCTCCCACTGATCCTATCAAAATTTCAACTTTCTATCTCCTACCCTTCAAAAGTTAAATGGGGTGAGGGTGGTTTGAAACACCCTGTGTGATCAATAAATTCTTCTCAATATTAGTTAATTTTTTATTAATTTAGAATTAAGGTTTAAATCTAAAATTCGGCATCTAAATTTTTCTTCAAAAATCCTTCAAATAACTAAGCGAATATTATGTTGGAGAATTGAAAGTCAAAAAATTATATCTGAAAAATCACCGGGTCTGCCAGCGTAAATTTTTGATATGATAGGTAATAAAATCAGAGCTTTGGAAAAACAAATTTTTTGGGTTGGTATCTTTCTATCGGAGGGGATGAAAAATTGAAAAAACTGAAAAACCGACTTTTTGGTAAGACATTTTTTTTCAATATTTCCGTTCAATACCGTTCATTTGATATATCGGACACGAAAATCGAATGAGCCGTTTAGGAGCTATTAGCGTTGGAATAAGACTCAAATCCCGATATTTTAGCAAAAATGCTACTTTTTGAGGTACCCTACATTAGTAACTGTAAGTCGGATGGGGAAACAAAAAATACGTACCGAATATTTGTTCAACAATAACAAATTCTGAGATTTTTATCGATATCGAAAGGGGTCGGGTTCAGAGGGTGTAACTTTCGTATGGACATGCTGTATAATTTTATATAAAGTGCATGTATTGTATTATATGTATTTTATTATTTATTTATTATTAAAAATCAACCAGGAATTTCTTTCCCAGTGCATTTTGATTTTTCGTGACTAATCTGCGGTGAATTAAATATTTAAAAATGATGATTATAGGAATAAAAACGTCCTCTTTGGTAGACATTTTTAAAAAAAGTTGAACAGACTATATAATAATGTTAGTGCATATCGTTCATCAATAATATTGATTGTTTATGGGTACCGCACCCATAAACAATCGTGGCAATATTTTCGTCAATATTATTGACCACTTTATTGATAATGTATGGATCGTTAGCATACTTGTTATTGTAAATAAATTTTACTTTAATAAAGGAAAATCAAAACAGAACTCGGGTAAGTTAATTGGGAAAAGTCAATTTTCGGGATTTCTTTTTTTTAATGATTTGTTTAAATTTTTTCCAACTTTGACTGACGGTGATTTTTGTAATATTTAAGGAAAAATAACTCGGCGGAAAATGATAGCTAAATCCCATTTAAATGAGCTTTCATTCGACTCAACGTACTATTTGAGATTTCCATGCCTCACTCTCCCAGTACTCCGCGCGAGGGTCGTTACGGGTTGGCGTTCTTCCGTTCTTCTATCAAATCCTTAAGGTTTCTAAGAAGACATCAAAGTGATGTTGGTATGGTATGAAAAGCAGATATATAAGCGGGCGCGCTTTCTGGCCTCTATGGTCTTTTTTTCGTGCCGGGCAATATTACTCAAAAAGTAAATACCGATAGACTTGAAATTGTGTATGTATATATATTTGTACATGTATTCTATACTTCATGAAGCTAAAAATATACAAATTAAAATTGTTATAATAAATATATTTTTTCAAAATGTCCTAAATTTTTCATTTATTGAAGTGAAACTTCTTTGCCGAAGTTAAACCAAAAATTCATGTAACAGAAGCTGGTTAGACGTTTGGCTTGCCAGCGTTTAGAATTATTTTTATTCCGAAAATAAAGAGGAATGTATACCATACCGAAAATAAATGTCGGTGCAGTGTGGAGACGCCAAATACTGAAGTCAAAATTTTTTTGTATTACAGGGTAACCCAAAAAAGTATTTCTTTTACAGGTTCACCCAAAAAATTTTTACCCGATAATTTTTTTCTCATACAGGGTGACCCAAAAATTGTTTTCTTACAGGGTTATCCAAAAAAAATTTAACTAAAAAATTGTATTCTCTCTTACAGGTTGACCCTAAATTTTATTCCTTACAGGGTGACCTCCCAAGAAACATTTTTCAAATTTTTCGGTTAAAATTACGTTTATTCGACGTTATTTTGGTCAGCGACTAATTTTTATTATGTTTTAATTACGTAAAATTTCCGTTATATTTATGTAAGGGGAGAATAAAACGATGTCTTGTCGACGTAAATATCAAGGAAATTATGGAAAATTCCCAATAGGTTAAAAGGCAGTTAGCTGTAATTAGGTAAAATTAACGGTTATTCGACGTCGAAATTACGAAGCTTTTCCCTAAATTCGAACTAGCAATGACCTAACAAGATATTGTTAAAGTATTTGTAATAACATGTAATATATATAAGTGTAGATAATAAATCTTAACGAAGATACATATAGTAGCCTTGTATATACCTATGTATTAATTTTCGTTTTAAGGGGATCGCACCACTTGTAATTTCGTATGCATCGATTTTTTTTTCTTTGCATTTTTTAGAAGTATAAGTATCTAAAAATGTGTCCTCAAAATTTCAAGTCGGTCCGAATAAAATTGAATGAGATATTGGCTTTGAAAGAGAAGCGTGTATTAAGAATCTGAACTGAAGTTGAAACTTTAAACCCATTTTTCTCAAAATGCCATTTCTCAAATCGGTGAACAACATTGCTCAAAAACTGCTGAACCGATCTGTTTGAAATTTGCAGGCTTATTCAATTCATAAAAATCTAGTCCTTATTTGAACGATTTTTTTTTTCGACCAAAACTTTTTTTTACACAGTCAAAAAACGGTCGTTTCTTTATGTGAAAATCGAAAAATTAACTTTGACTATCCGCCATTTTCTCAATAATGCATATTTTTTTAAATCCATCGATTAAGGACTAGTTTATGTTATTATTTAACTTAATCCATTTCCATTTTTTATTTCCGATGATCCAGTTCGACACAGTGTTGGTCACCGCAAAACGGGTTTTTAAAAACTTGATGGCCATTTATAATTAAACCTTTTAATATTTTTCAATAAAAAAATTCCTAAAAGATCTTCATTGGCTATACTTTAAGATGATATATTGATAAAATAAAAAAGTTCAATAGTTTTTACAAAAAAAAAATCCTTAAAATGACCTATTTTTTCGCGCTACAACGGGTGCGATCCCCTTAAAACGGCGTAAGAAAAGTATAGTGAATGGAGAACTATTCGTAGTAGTATCCCAGATAATATCCTAATACTTGTTAGAGTGTTTTTGAAATATTAATAAATAATTTATATTATAATTCAACTATTAAGCATAAAATATTGATGTTGTTTCCTATTTTAATTTCATCTATATCACATATTTATGTAATGAAAAATACTATCACTAGTATAAATGCAACGACAAAAATTCAAATTACATATTAATTCAGGACAATGCTAAAGTTCTTTAAGGTATTATTTATTGAAAGGTAGTAATTTATTCTACAAAGGGAAATTGTCTTATGAGTTGTCAAAATAATGGGTTCTTATCCTTATTTACTATTCAAAATATGCACAGCTATCAATTTGATGTCGACTAGACTGAACTATCTAACTTAATAAATTGCAACTAATTTAAAATGGTTGTAATTTAGTTTAATTGCTTAACATAAATATTTGTATAAAGTTTTGAAAAGTAAAAAAAAAATTAGGCTTCATAATTTATTGAAGCAATTCTAAATGTATTGGATATTTAATAATCCAATGTTACTTCCAATAAATACTGGCCAGAATGGTTGAAAATATATTAAATAATTAATGCGACTATATCAGTGGCCGTTTGGCAAAATCGGATACATCCATTATTTCAATTTTTCAGGAGAGCGAAAACAAAATTAGTTGTTCAGTTCGTCACTATATAAAATTGATAATACTCTTAACGCTTGTATTCATAATAATGTAATTACCTTCACATAACAGGATAATTTGTAATTTAGCAAAATTCAAAAGGAAATCCTGAATTTGGTGGAAATATCCGCTTTTGGCATAACTATGTGAGATACTTTTATATCTAGTGCATAACATAAACAGAATAAGGATTTCTTTTATAATAAAAGTTTATTATTATTTTTAAGATTAAAAATGATGCGAGAGAGTAATAAAGCAAAGTAATAAACTTATATGTAACGCGTCGTGAGAAAAGGGAGCTTATCTTGCCAATGTAAAATTTTCAGTACAGGACAAAACATGAGTTTAGGTCAAAATTTCATGTTTTGTGTTTTTGACACCAAACGCTCCCTACATATCTCAATATCAATTAACAAGTGAAATAACTTTAAATTCTAGCCGCTAAATAGCATAAAAATCTATTTTTCTTTAACCTCTACCCAAGGAGCAAAAGGAACTCAAACTTGCCAATATAAATCTTATGAGGC
>JANTOP010085102.1:0-20539 GCA_027564815.1 Symmerus nobilis | reverse complement strand
TTTTGCTAAGTCGAGTCGATACGACTCGACAAAGAAATTCATACATATTTTTACTGCGCAGATAAAATTTGTATGAAATTTATCTGTCGAGTCGCATCGACTCGACTTAGCAAAATCCCACAGCTGGTCTTAAATCGACTGTCTTAGTAGCTTAGAATGAGAAACAGTTAATCTACATAAGCCCGTTAATAATCATATTGTATAATAATTTTTAGCCTTTAGTTTTTAGTGTTGTATTTGAGGCTTAAATCTGTAGTATTTCTTGCCTCTCGCAGTTAGTAATTTGTTTGTGTTTTTAATAATAATTTTTTCTCTGTAGCCTTCAGACTTTAAGTTATACTTTTTATCCTAAAATACATGTTGTGGTTTCGATTTTTTATTTAAATTGTTTCGTCTTATTTTTATCCTTTAGTTGTTAACCTTTTATCCTTAACTTATAAGCAATCAAAATTATTCTTCAATAATTTGCCTAATCAGCGTGTGATTGAGAAATGTTGTTCCGTATATCCTTTGAAATTCTTTCGACAAGAAATATTTGTCTTTCAGTGTACGATATAATGAAATAAAATCTACCGCTTGAAGTATACAAATGAAACATTGTTCAAACTCCTTACAAGTACTTATTTATATCTTGATTTTTATCAAATTTTATCAAATAAATTCAAGACTATTTTAGTTGTTATTTTGTCATCAGAATCAGTGTGTTGGTTTGATTGAGGTCGGGTAGTATTTGTATTTTTTATTCACATTTTCCATTAATTGTTTTGTAACTCGAACAAATATTCTAGTCATAAAACAAGTCCAGATATCTGACAGAAAACATAAAAGTATAAAAAGTAAGATTTTATATTGGGTACCCATTACCCAACTTGCAAATATAATAAAACAATACAATTCAGCCATCCAACCACACATCGCGTATAATTTGTAAGGAAAACTTTAACATAAACTTTAGTGTTCAGGTGAGTTTCATTTTCATTATATGATTAAGAGGTGGTGCGATCAGAAGTAAAATAGTTTATTAGTCTCGGATATTTAGTATAAAAATATTTCGGAATGATATCGATTCGGTAAATTAAATGAACTGGATATAATGTTTCAAATTTGGTTGCAATGAAAAAAGCAACATCTTACGATTCAGTTGAAGAAGCTTTATATACCGCAGATTTGGCATTGTGTCCCCGCGAATTTCCGGTTAGCATAGTCCTTCCGCGACAACCACCAAAACCGAAAAACTTAAAATATCGCGTTACATCTGCATTTCGATCATTCCGTAAACCAAATAAATCAATGAGTTCAAACGGTGATTCGGATAGTGAAAAATCAGTGAAAAGGATATCGCAGACTTCGGATAGTCTGTTAGAAAGAGGTAAAAAAGCGTCAAGTTTAATAAAGAGATTTTCATTTCGTACGTCAACCAGACAATCGGTTCAACGCACTAAAAGTGATGATTTTAAATTAAAATCAACCGATAGTACGGGAGATAATTTACAGCGACACACACCCGAAGGTGGGAATTTAAGTGTGTCAGAAGTAAGTCTTCCCACCATCAATGCGACTAGTGAAACCGATTTAACCATCATTGATGTTGTGAATAAAACAGGGAGTTTAATCAGTTTAAAACCTCGGAAAAGTCAGTTGGAAATAAAAATTACTGGCAAGAAAAATGAAAAATATACTTACGATAAACCGATTATAAAAATAAATAGTGAGAAATTGGATACCGATAACGATAAATTAAAAATTGAACCACGGAAACCAGATCGAAAAAGTTTAAATATAACTCATAGTAACACCGATCTACTACCATCAACTCAAGCACCTGAAGTTCCATATTCAATATCCGATAAAGATATCGAGAATATTCTGGAACAACGGACACCACTGGCCACCCAAAAAATTACCAACGATAAGAATAAGGGTGCAATTCGAAAACAACCGATTAGTAAAACTGTGAGCAAACTAGTCGACTCAAAAATAAAAATGAACAAAACCGGAAGTCTTGAAAGAGGTCGTCGATTTCCTCGTCCCCAAACACACGATAAAAAATCAGACGATGAAAATTTGAAATCGAAAGATAATAAAACGGATATGGAGAGAATTTTAAATCCCCCCGACGTCACGGAACTATTAAATTCAGAGATTGAACAACCGATTATAAAGTTTGAGGTAGGAAAACCAGTTCGACCAATAATTCCTTCAAATTTAGATTACACAATTAGGAATATACTAACATCGTCAGATAGTTTACTAATTAGAAATGTAAAATTTAGTCGATCTGAATTTCAGGATAATTATACTCGTCCTTCAACATTCGAATCGAATGATATTCAACGAGGAATGTTAACAAATAGACGTCGAATTGCTTATGTTGAACAAATATCCGACGATGATATCGATTTACCAGATGTATTAAATACGTCGAATATGACGAAAAAATCAACCAGTTATAAGACGTGTATGGTAAAAAAACGTTTGCGAAGTATCGATCAATATTCGTTAGAGTCTGAGGGTTCGATACCGTATTTCGGTCAATTATTTCAAACGCATGAAGATGATTATGATTCGGTAATTTATAGAAAATAAATTATTTTATTTCCGGATGCTCTATAGCAGCGTTTTCAAAATGAGGGATCGCGACCCAATTTTTAACCTATAATTGAATCGCGTAAAATTAAAATTGTGAATGCTTTCTTTTTTTTAAATATAATTAATTTTTATATAATACTGTAAGTTCCTCTAATCAATAAGCGATATCAATAACTATTGTAAGAAATTTTGTGTGGAAATTTGCCCACCAGATTTGTATCAAAATAGCTGACATACATACATATAGTAAAATACCTTATATACCGGAAGGTAAACATGAAGTTGATAGGCAAATCATTTAAATTTATCAATGATAATTATCTGAAATTATCTTCATTTATTGATTTGCAAATTAGCTAAATTTGCCGAAATTATCTAAATTTGATGCACAGTCTAATGCGTAGAAGGTGCAGAGCTCACCTGAAATATCAACAAAATCGTAATCAATTTTCATAATTTTTATTGTTGAAAGTTGCTAACTTAAATTATTTGACTAATTTTTTATTCAACTTTAGATTGAATTTTGAGAGGGAAGGAGAGGTGCTAAAAAAAAGTCGGGAAATCTGACCAATCTGAGGATTTTTTCGATCAGTGCAAGATGTGTGGTACTTGAAGTCTTGAGATCTACTATACTCTCCATCGACATTGAGGCATCGTTTCAGATAAGAGTTTACACGCATTGAAATTTATTTTCCATCCTAATACTTTTAAATCAGTGAGATTGAAAATTTTCTGAAGACACTTTAAGAAAGTTCTAAAAGCCTATCGAAAGCTTTTAATTAAAATATTATTTTATAAATGATCAAATCTATTTTATCTCCCAATAAATAAAAATATACAGAAATGAAATCGGAGGCTTTCGTTAAAAAGCACCGTGGAGAATAAAATCTATACGAGAGCTTAATTAATTGAATTCAATTTAACTGAAGGCAAATTATCATGAAGACATTCATAGTCCTTGTTCGTCCTTTCTTGAAAAATTCATCTACCGGCCTGAAATTTTGCATTAATATATGATTTCAATGAGCTTTCGAGATTTTTAAGCATTTTTATTATAAATAAATTTTAAGACATAAAAACATAAGTCCGAAACTTAGAGCTTTCGTTGAGATTACAATGGGCTGAGAAAGCTTTTAGCGAAAAATTCATATTTTATAAAAAAAATTAATGGAACAAAAATTATAATATAAAATGACATTATGATTTTAAGCTTTCAACGAACTGTCGAGATTTTTAAAACTTTATTCTGGCAAAAGTTGAAATTTTGTAAAAAAAATCGACATCTGGATAGAAAATGGATTTTCAAACGAAAAAATTAAGTTCGAAACTTTAAGCTTTCGTTGCGATTTTTATAGCTTGGGTAAGGTTTCTGCCAAAATTCATAATCTCATTAAAATTTAATGAATCTGATAAAAATTTGATTTCAAATGATATAAAATGACATATTAATTTTAAGCTTTCTTTGAGCTTCCGAGATTTTAGAAGCTTTTTTTCCAAATATTGAAATTTCGTTAAAGGATCGTCATTTGGATAGAAAATAGATTTTAAGACACAAAAAATAAGATTCGTGAATTAAAGCATACTGGGAGCTTTTAATTTTTTGCAAAGCTTTTATACCAAAAGGATAGTTTTGGCATTTTTGTATTTTTTCCCACCTAATTTATAAACTTCCAGCGTTAGTACATTTTTCTGGATCCGAAGAAAATTATCGGAAAATCAAAATCCAGATCAAATATCGCGATGTCCAAAATTCAAATATCAAAGCCTCTTCGAATTTTTCACTTTTCTTAAATAAATTTAAACCTTTCCGAAATATTTAATTTTTATATTTTTACCTAACTGTCAAAGCAACTCTGTGGGTCTGTACATTTTTTCCGGCCGAAGAAAATATTCGGCAGGCACTCTAGTAATAGCGCTGAGTAATGAAACGTAATAAGTTTGCCGATATAGGCACATAATCATCGTCATTATGTTAGGAAAGTCTGCAGCTAAAAGCTGCAGTGTTACTTGAAAAACCAAATAGTGCAAGTTACAAGTTCACAGATATTCACAATTACATCGTTTTGACGCGCTAACTGCTAATTCGTCTCTTTGAATATTCAATAGCGTAGGTCGGTTCTTTTACTTTATAGGTAGAAAATTTATAGGGTAGAATTGGGTAAAAACTGTATGTAGCTAGGGTCCAGTTGGGTAAAAATGTCAAAAGATCTACAAAATATAAAAAATAAATTAGTAAAAATTATAAGTGTAAGTAAGCCACTTTTGAACTAAAACCAATCGTCCATGCCAAAGTCGTATGTAATGCGCATGTTGTTAAAAGATATACCGTACCAATGTTTGCTTGTATAACTTGTGTGAACTAGTTCAGTTCGGCATTATCACATAATACCGTATAAGCAACATATGGTCTGCCGACTGCCTACGGTCCTTTTTAAATTATGAAAAGTACAACTGTGTAATGTTCAATGTTGGAGAAATTCTCAAACACGCCTATAGCCAACTTGTTTCCTAAACAGATAGCTGATGATTTCCTCGAAAGCTGATGATTTAAAGTCGAAATAACCAAGCCGCGCTAGATATTCAATAAGCTATAACAATTTCGGTTTAATAATTGAATACAAGATGAAGAAAATAATTCAACTTTTGTAGAGGAAGAACTCATAGAGAAATGCATACTTGACACGGTTGCTATTAACTGTCCAGGAAGAATTTGCAAATATTTGTTGGCTTTACTGGCTAGCTATATCATTTGGTCATTTGGCCCAATTGATAAATAAGGCTAAAACCGTCCAATTGTTTTCTTAAGTTCTAGATAGGAGTACTAATATCAGTGGCGTGCGATCAACATCTCCGATAATTTCTTTGGATTTTCCGAAAATTTTTTTCGGATCCAAAAAATCTTAATGATGCAGGAAGTTTACAAATTAGTTGAGAAAAAATTGAAAAATATCTAAACTAAACATTTCGTTCAGAAACTTTGAAAACTTTAAAGGTCCCAGAAGGCTTGATTTTCCGAATCTTATTTTTACATTTTAAAATATATTTTCTAGATAGCGGTCCTTTAACGAAATTTAACATTTTCACGAAAAGAAGATAACAAATATCTCGAAAGCTTATTGATAACTAAAATATCATTTTACATAATTTTTAATATAGTTTTTATCCGAATCATTAAATTGAATATGAAATGTGAAATATGGAAAAGCTTATCCAAACTTTTAAGAGCGCAACGAAAGCTCTAAGTTTAGAGTTTAATTCTTTTCGTTTAAAAATATATTTTCCATCCAGATAACAATTCTTTAACAAAATTTCAACTTCATCCAAAATAATACTATAAAGATCTCGAAAGCTCATTGAAAGCTTATAATTAGAATGTCATTTTATGTAATTTGGAATCTAATTTTCATTCGACTCACTAAATTTCGATAAAATATGAAGTTTTCGTTCTAAAGTCTATTTTCTATCCAGATATCGATCCTTTCACGAAATTTAAAATTCTATAAAAAAAATGCTTCAAAAATCTGGAAAGCTCACTGAAAGTATACATTTCTTCAAAATTTCTGGCTCATAGATAAATTTTTCAAGAAAGCGCAAACAAGAACTATGGATGCCTTGATGAGAATTTGCATTCAATTCAATTTAATTCAATTCAATTTAATTCAATTCATTAAACCTTTCGTAGAGATTTTATGTAGCTTTTTAACGAAATTTTCCAATTTCATTTAAATTTAATTATTTGGAGAAATATTTGATTCCATATTGCCTTAAATTATAAGCTTTATATATGCTTGTGTTACCAATAAATGCTTGTGCAGCAATAAAAATTGGTTACGATTTTTTTTAAATTTCAGGTGCACTCTTTTCCTTCAGCGCATTAGACTCCACGCCACTGATTGATATACAAGTCTTCTCAAGGGAAGCTAATATTGGTTTCTGAATTTTTGATGGAGGTAAATTCATGGGAATCGGAACATTTTTTGAAAATTCTAATTATTTCATGAAAATCAAAAGAATTTTATATTTATCCGAAATTTCCAAAAAAAAATCGCATATCAGAATCGCACACATTTGATATATATTTATGCAAATTGAAAATTTTAACGAAAATCGGAAAATTTGATAAAAATGCGACTATTTCGCCAAAATCGAGAAATTTAATATTTGACTTTTGAAGAATGAAAACATTGAAGACTCAGACGGATGTGCAAGACACAAACGGAATAAAATATATGATGACTAGGGCTCGGATTTTTAGGTGGTAAAAGATTCGTTTTAGGTACCTAAATATGTGGACAAAAAACCGGTTTTAATATCAAAAAATGCTAAAAAAGGTACTACAACTAATGAAATACAAATAGGTGACAAAATAAATTAAATTAAGTTATATTTGGATTAAGAATATACCAAATCAAATGATAAAAATAAAAAAAAAACACTCTTTCATTTCTCATGCTCATCGAAATTGCAATTATTAAATTTGTATAATTGCGATAAATAATGAAATAGCCCTGGAAACTTTCAAAAACAAAAATTTGGTCTGTTATTTTTCTGTCTCCTACAACTTTCTTGTAGAGGTTTGAAATAAGAGCTTCTAACTTTAATTTGAAATAAAAAGACAGCCCTAAAAGATATCAGTGGAATTTTTTTAATTTGATTTGTTGGCTTATGGTATTTTTATTTAAAAATGATTTTATGACTTTTGAACTTTTGGAAAAACAATTTCGAGACACTTTACATAAATCGGCACTAATTTCTTCAATGACACCAAGATGCTTATCATTAGGCCATTTAACGTTTGCTGTTTATTGGCATTAACTAAAGGTATAGAACCACAGAGGAAAAGTCTAATGGTGATATATCGCGTGATCTTGGGCGACAATTCACATCACCAAAATGGGAGATTACGTGACCTGCACAATTATCTTTCAATAAGTTGATTATTTTACGAGATGTATGTTCAGACTCATTATTTTTGTAGTAAATTTTAACAATTTCTCTACACTATGCAACTGTGAATTTATCTATGATGATTTGATGTGGGAATCAGGAAAAAAACATGGCGGATATAGCATGTCAAAGATACTATTAGATTGATGATCTTCAATATTTAAATTGAAACCCTCCTTTCTATGTCCACATATTTTGTGACAAGAGAAACAAATTTCTAATTAACTTTAAATTAATTATGTACTGCTTGGTGAATCATGACAGAATCAATCAATTATTTTGTTTGTAATCAAAGTGAGAAGTATTCTATTTATGGTAAAATAGGTGCCAAAAGGTAGAAAAAGCAAAGAAAGGCGGACAATTATTTAAAAGGTAATTCTAAAGCAAAATATGTGAAAAAAGGTGATAAAAAGATAAGCTCAAAGGTCTTTAAAATACGTATAATGAATTCATTGATTGTCAGTTCTTTAATATAATTGACCACTAATAATGTGTTATTACCTAAGAATCCGAGCCCTAATGATGACACTTTTTCCTCTTTATTTTTAAAATTTGCATTCAGATGAAAATTACAGAGCAAATGGCTTATTTCATTTAATCATCGGAATAGCCAAAGGAATATTAGGAATTTGTAAAGGCAACGAAATGAAAATTATTAATTTTCCTTTCTGAAGAAAATCACTTTCTTAATTTTAGTAAACCGAAATTGTATTTAGATCTCTAGAGGTTGTTGAATTAAAAAATATAGTAAGATTAGGAAAACAATATGTTTTATGGTTTTAAAGAAATTATTCTAAATTTTGAAAGGAAAACCTTTTTACTGAACATAATCTCAAGACTATATTTTACATTATTGTATAATAGGGAATTTACAAATATTAGTTTAATATTTACGATTAATCAATACGAATCGGCAATTCATCGAACTATATTACTACAATTATGCAGGTTTAATTACTTAAGTATCATCGGCTTAACTTTCGATCGATCTTAATAAATATAACATAAAAGATATCAAATTTCAAAATACAATTTGCTTAAAAATTTTCATATTGTCTACTTTTCAAAATAATTCAAGAAACCACTGAAACCATAAAGGTGGAACATTAAATGCATTCCGTAATTTTATTGGAATATCACATTTCTTATGGAATTGTAGAGACAATTGAATGGCTTCTATTTGTTCCCTATATCATGAATTCATGAAGATTTAATTTTATAGAAAAATATAGGAAACTTAATTCCAACTATTACACTATGATATTGGTAATACCTTCTGCCAAGAAACTATATGATATCGATTGATATTGAATCTACCCGATATCTTAAGAATATTGTCATAACATCGTAAATGCTTCTATACAATGATTTATTTAGTTCATAATTTTCATAATTTATTACCATATCGTCTTTTTTCTTCCAGACAATAATGGCGACAACATCGCCAGAAAAGCGCGAACATTTATATAAAATTTTGGTTATTGGTGAATTGGGTACGGGGAAGACATCATTCATAAAACGGTATGTTCATCAATTTTTCAGTCAAAATTATCGGGCCACTATTGGGGTTGATTTTGCATTGAAAGTATTGAATTGGGATCAAAATACAATAGTTCGATTACAATTATGGGATATCGCTGGTCAAGAACGTTTCGGTAATATGACAAGGGTGTACTATAAGGAAGCGGTTGGCGCGTTTATTGTATTTGATGTGACGCGTGGTGCAACATTTGATGCGGTTATAAAATGGAAACAAGATTTAGATTCAAAAGTGCAATTACAAAACGGAAGTCCGATCCCATGTATTTTGTTAGCGAATAAGGTGGGGTGATTTATTTTTTATTTAGTTAAATAAATTTTAATTTATAATCTTTACCGCAGTGTGATCAACAGAAGCATGGTTTAGTTACATCACCAACTAAAATGGATGAGTATGTTAAGGAACATGGATTTGCTGCATGGTTTGAGACATCAGCAAAAGATAATGTAAATATTGAGGACGCTGCAAATTCTTTAGTAAATAAGGTAATGGTAATCCAAAATCTCCTTAATTAATCTGGATAATTATACCAACTTCTAATTAAATTTTAGATTCTATTAAATGATAAATTAATAAATGCAGCGGATATTATTGACGCTGAAAAGTTCGGATTGGATGGGCGAAATGGAAGTGGAACAAAAAAAAATTGCTCATGCTGACGATTTATTTTAAAAATTTTTTTTTGTATAAATTTGCTAATTCCTTAAATTAATAAATTTAGAAATGTAAGCTTAAAATTTATGAAATTATTAAATATTATAAAAATTAATTAAATGTATGATTTAACTATAACAATTAATTGTTATGTCCATTGCATAAGTAATGTTCAAATTTAATAGAAAAAAATGCTGTAATTATGTCCTGCCCATTAAATGACGAGAAGCAAGAATAAAATTAATTAAAAGAATTATTTTATTTAGGATTTTTATAATATATATAATATAAAAAATACATGTTTGAGAATTTAAATAATTTATTTAATTATTAGAAAAATAAAATAATAAAACAAAATGATTAAAAGAGTGACTTAACATTTTTACTACAACACTTTCGAAATATTTTATTAAATTTATCGACATTTACTAAGAACTTTTTTCTTATAATAGATTAATATTCAGATTAGAAATTCTAGCTAGCGGATATAGTTCTTCTTGAAACAAATTCAGTAAAACGTACCAATTTAATACAATTCAGAAAAATCAATTTATTTATTGTAATTAATTATTAATTTTTTATATAATTTTAAATAAAAATTTCAAACTGCAAATAAAATTTAGTTTTTGATTAATAAATATTATTAAATGGATCTTAATTATATTGACATTCGCTGATTTGGTTATGGATTGATTGATTGGATTCAAGCTTTTGAAATGCAATATATTTCGAATCAATAGCCTTGAAAAATTTATAAAATTCAACCAATTCTTTCTGTTAAATAGTTGGATACACAAAACAGCCCAGCGCTTGTTTCTTAAATCCGATGTAATTCCGAACACAAAGTCCCCGTAATTTTTCTTTATATATCTAGAATTCTGTGAAGAAGATAAACATTAACAACTAAAGAAACAAAGTACAAAAAATGTTCAATCTCTCATTTTCCACTAACATTTTCAAAATCCGATCACGCAGTCCAGAATTATAGATTCAAAAGTTCAATTTTAAGAGAAAAAAAGTTATTCGCGGTTTTTTCACACTCGCAGTTTTTTTGGAAGCGACCCTCGCGAATGTCAAGGGACTCACTGAACGTTGTTGCTGCAAAAAGGTCAAGTTTTTGCATTCTTAATATTGAGCAGCCGTTATACTCTTCATAAAATAAGAAGACATTGTAGAAAGTTAAAAACTCAAAATTAAGAAACTTTGCTGCCCGTCGAACAACTTTGTAACAACAACAAGAAACTCAGGAAATTTGAAAAATCGTAAATTTCGTAAAATATTTGGAAATCTCAAAGTTCCCAATTTTGAAATCTCAAAATACATAATTTGGTAAAGTGTAGTAGAGATTAGAAAACTCTAAATTAAATTTTGGTACTTCAATTTCAATTTCAAAATTTCAAAGAAGGAAGATTCTTTCTTTTCATTTTGAAGCAATTGTCCTAATATTCAGTAGTCTAACCAGATAAACTAGCTGCTTAGGGATCCAAATACCAGGGATGCCAAATTAAAAAACTTAATATAATTTGGATGAATTTAATATTTGTATGGCTGAGAAGTATAGGAATATTTTTTAGAATATTAATGGAATAACTAATTCTGCTGAATTTGAAGCATTTTGCAGTGAGCAGTCCAAAGAAATTTCGGTTTTATATTTCAGATTAATATATCAACTTTTCAAATCTATTAAAGTCTCATGTTTTGAGAACCGTGTACCTTAGTATACCCAAATTTGTTGGCGTAACGGGAATATATTTTTACTTAATATGCAGGTTAAATTTCAGGTTAAATAGAATCTTCAGTTTCTTCAACTCTGTCTTTGACTAGAGAATGACTCGTCATACTTTTCGGCAGAGAATAAATCTGATGTTAGCTGTCTGGGGTTTACCATATTAGACTTGGCTTAGAGGATAGGCACCATTATTCAGCTGACACCAGTGGTGGTTCCGAAAGACCTTGTTGTGGGGGTGCACAATTACTTTCAGAGTTTTAAACTCGTAGAATCAAAATATATGCAGAGAAAAGCCTCTAAAATATCACGCAAATGGGGAAACGTCGGGAAATAACTCTGAAAGTCTGCAAAAATTAGGAAAAAGATATAATATTAAAAAAAAATTTCCGGAAGCAGTGTGGAAACGATCATGAAAAGTAGGCAATTTACTAAATCTGCTTTAGGATTTAGAAAAATCAGAAAACTTAATGAAATGTTGTGTCGGTAAAAGACGGGAAAAATTTGAAAAATTGTTGAGAAAAGTCCGAGTAAAGCATGGGGAAGTATTTTGGAAAGTCAGGAAAATGATGGGAGAAATGTTTGAGAAAATCAGATAAATTTAAAAATAAAAAATCGGAAAAATGTAAAAAAAAATCGAAATAGACGAAAGTAGGAGATAAAGTCAGTGCAAGTCAAATTGAAACAAAATCGGGGGAGAAAGTAGAAAACGTCCAAGACGTCGTGAAAAAATCTAAGCGAAGCTTCGTGAAACTTGTACGATTTATCTTGATTTTTTTCAATTCTCCAAGATTTTTTCACATACCTTTGCCCTAGTTGGTCTGAGTTTCCGTACTTTTCTTATTATATTCCGGCTTCATAGAGATTTTCTTAGTATTTTCCGACTATAGGAAGTTCTTTTAATTGTACCCGAATATTTCCAATTTCCTCATATTTTTTATAAACTCTTTAGAATTCTAACGATTTTCCGAGTATGTCCCACTTTTTAAGATCTTTCCTTGTAATTAATCAACTTATCACGTTCGTTTTCAAACATTTCCTAGCTTTTCTAAATTTTCCCTGACTTGTATTCACTTTTCATAACTTTTCCCAATTTTTTACAATTTTATCATAAAGATAAGAAATTAATAAATATTTCGAAGATGCTAATAAATTCATCTAAAATAAAAGCAATTGGGAACAGATTTGATTAATAGAAACTATTTGGCAACTTCTTTAATATTGAGTCGGCTTGCTTAGAGAGTAAATCCCTGGGTTATTTAATGTGTCTACCACATTCAAATCTTCCATAACATTTGGTACTCAACTCATTATACTACATTCTTCTTGTCACTTTATGTAATTTTATGACCCCTTAACAAAATGTTACAGCCTTTATCATATGCGTTTGCATTATTCAAGAGAACATTACTCAGTGGTATTACTAGAGTGCATACAAAAATACAAAAATTAAATATTTCGGGAAAGTTGAAATTTATCCAAGAAAATTCAAATATTCGTAAAGGCTCGCACCTAGAAATTTGAATATCGGACATCATGAGATCTGATCCGGATTTCCCGATAATTTTCTTCGGATCCAAAAAAATATAAAGTTAACAGAAAGTTTATAAATTAGTTAAGGAAAAATACAAAAATATAAAATCTGAACTTTTCGGACAAAAGCTCTTGGAAAACTTTAAAGCTCCCAGAAAGCTTAATTTTCCGAAGTATATTTTTTACGTTTTAAAATCTATTTTCCATCCAAACAACGATTCTTTAACGAAATTTCAAATTTGAGCAAAAAAGATGTTCAAAAATCTAGAAAGCTCCTTGAAAGCTTAAAATTAAAATGACATTTTATATAATTTGGAGTCGAATTTTTATCCTATTCATTAAATTTAAATCAAATATAGATTTTTCACTGAAAGAACTTGTCCAAATTATTAAAAGCGCAACGAAAGCTCTAAAGTTTCGAACTCAATATTTTACGTGTAGAAAATATTGAAATTTCGGCCATTGGGACCCCATTTCCTGGGACCCCTCATAAAAAAGTTCACTTGCCGTTGTTACAATAATTCATGACAGATTCATTCCAAATTAAAGAACTAAAGTTTTAGTTAAGTTAGTTAAGTCTGTTAGTAAATGTGTTTAGCTCGTGCTTGAACGAAGGAAAAAACAAAAAATTCAAATTTGAATTTTTGGCGGAGTTGAACACAAAATCCCATGTTTTTTGGTGCAATTTGCACCACAAATTATCGTGTAATATTAGTTCCGATAAACAAAAATAAAAATCCTTCGTTCAAGCACTAGATAATGTTATTTTGAAGAAGTGTGCAAAATTTGAACAATATCCGTTCATAACTTTTCGAGAAATTTTGACAATCGACTTCAAAAACACAGTTTCGAGATAATCGCGTTTAAAGATTCAATAGTTAGTGCACGGTATATGGTGGCGGTGCTCCTGACTGTGCGATAAGTCTGTAAATATTTAATATTTCGATTTATCCTTTTTCCAGTTTATTCTCAATATATTATACTTACAAAATATGTGATAAAAAAATAATAAATTTTTGGAAATTATAAAACCCACCTAACCCCTTAAAAAAACTCCCTAAAAAAATCACCCTTTTCCCTTTTCTTCGAAGAAATGTATTTTCCGGAAATTTTGCAAATTTAAAGAGATTTTAAAATTATATTATTTTGAAATTATAAATAAAGATGTTGCCATAATATCCGTTCCCTAATTAAGGCCAAGAAATGTTTCGCGTATTTATTAAAATTTATTTAGGTAATTCTTGGGGTAAGTTGAGCTGTATGTGGGGTTATAAATTAATTAATACAATTATTACGATTTATTTATTTATTTATTTAATTCTATTTATGTGAAACCAATAAAAACATATAATTAATTGATTAATTTATAAATAAATTTCTTATCGTTCTAAATCAAAATTTAATGATTCCATAATTCGACCAGTTATTTTTTGTATCTTTACCGCTCGGATTCTCGTGTCTTGTCCTTGCAAATTGAACGTCTACGGCTTTACGCTATATAGCGTATATATAAATATAATAAATACAGAATTATTAATCTCAA
Source organism: Symmerus nobilis (assembly GCA_027564815.1). Classification (NCBI taxonomy): domain Eukaryota; kingdom Metazoa; phylum Arthropoda; class Insecta; order Diptera; family Mycetophilidae; genus Symmerus; species Symmerus nobilis. Next base: position 6,007 of record JANTOP010085102.1, on the reverse strand, counting down.
TTATTAAGTATACTATATCTAAGTTCGAAATTTTGGGCTAACTGATAAAAATTTGGGCAAACATCAGATTTGCGGGGGTATTTTATTTTCAAAAAAATATCTTTGCCTTTAGTTTCATCGAAAATGCCTCAATTGTCAAAATTTTGGGCGATAAAGCTAAAACTTCATTTCCAATTTCAAAAAAAAGGAAAAAGCTCTTCCAAACGCCCAAAAAAATGGCTTTTTTCTATGAAATATCGGCCTGTAATTTCCTTCTCCAGAAAATTCTGCCAAACTTATTGAACCAGATATGATACCAAATGTACGAAATATATTATAAGATAACATAAGCGTTGATCTCAGGTGCTTAGCACCCCCAATTTTTGTAAAAAAAATTCTTAATTATTGTTACCCAAATAAATACGATTTTAACCAACATTTCACTGTCTTCTTTATTTTTTACATAAAATCTTCACTTCTGGAGAGTTCTGGTCGTAAAATATCGATCAACTCAGAAGACAAATCTTGTCGATTATCTGCATCCATTATTGTATATCCAAGGATTGAATGGAAATTGACAAATGTGGCAAATTATTAGATTAAATTGTAATTATTTGGTATCTGCAAGTCATTTATTTCATTTTCAAATTTTGTTTTAATTCGGAAAATTCGGAAAATTTTGTTGAAAATTAGAAAATTACGAACGCTTGCAAATTTTTTGTTGAAATAAAAAATAATACAAAAAATTTGAAATTTCAAAAATTTCGAAAATTTTGAGAAATTTCCAAAATTTAGAAAATTTTGTGAAATTATGAGATGTTTATGGAATTACAAAAATTTCAAAAATTATTTTTAATTATTAATTAAAACATAATTTTTGTGAGATTTCTTGGTATAAAATTCGTGAAATTTCCCAATTTTTTTTTAAATTTCCTGATTTATCTAAAATTTTTCTAAATTCAGATTATCCATAAAACTTTCAGAATTCGCGAAAATATCGGAATGTAACCAAATTTTTCAAGCGGGTAAAGGCTAATTACCCACTACCCAATTTACATTACTTTATAATTTCAGAGTTATTAGCTTCCTCAACCTGCATGAAGAAAAACAGCTTAATTTAGCGTTTGCAGTCGGATACAATCAAACAAAATGGTAAAATAGCCTTTTGAGCATTAGACTGCACGCTACTGTATTAATTAGTTATAAGTTATGTTCGGAAATTCAGTTGGACCACAGGTTTAATTACAGAATGTAATTAAAAATAAATTAATATAATGATAAATAAATAATAAATTATCCTACTTATCGTACTTTTAACTTTTGGTTGATTAATTTTAACCATTTTTTTATTGAATTTTAATATATCAAAGAGTAATATGAAAAATCTCGATGTTTCAATCTCCAAATTTTAGAAGACAACCTATTTTCTTTTGTAAATATTTACGTTAGAAAATTACCCAAATAACAATTTACTCAAATTTTAAATCTTATCGTATTATGGCTTTCACTACCTTAAAAATAAAAACAAATAATTTTATCTAAGAATTTAGGTTTTTAAACAAATTCCATATAAGTAATTATGTGTATGTGCAAATAGAAATGTTAATGATAATGCAATGATCCGAATTGTACTACAAACCATAGTACAGTTTAAGAAACACAATGAGTCTATCATTACAGCTTGAATGGAAAAATTTAACATTTAGCGTTAAAAAGAGGCAATTTAATTGGAGACATTTTAAATGTGAAGAAGACGAATTGAATATTCTTAAAGATGGTATGTAGATTTGAAATTATTATAATTATGAGATAAAGTTTTAACGCAAATTAATTGATAGCAAATGGACAACTTCAATCAGGTGAATTGTGTGCTGTTCTCGGACCAAGTGGTTCCGGGAAAACAACCTTATTAACAATGATATCACAACGCCATAAAGGAGATTACAGCGGAGAGATTCGATGTAATGGATATCCGATTACCAGACAACAAATGGGTAATATATCGGGATTTATCCCGCAACATGATATAAAAATCGAATCTTTAACGGCTCGAGAACACTTATGGATTATAAGTGAATTGAAGTTGAAACAGTTCTCTCGGCAGAGTAGGAGGTATAAGATAATTGAAATATTATCTAAATTGGGAATAAGTAAGATTGCTGATTCTAAGATATCAACTCTATCGGGTGGTGAATGCAAGAAATTGAATTTGGCAACAGAGGTATGGGTTATCTGGGGAGAGAATACTAGTATACTTTTAATTATATTATTATACTTGAATTCCGATAGCTTTTATCTGAACCCAGCATCATATTCTGTGATGAACCCACAACTGGTCTAGATAGTTACAGTGCATTATCAGTAATATCATCACTCAAACAATTGACTCAGAAAAACGGAAGTAATTCGTGCAGTGTCGAATATATGAACGGATCATCAATGGAAATGGGAAATTTCTCTGAAACAACTTCAATATTAAATTGCCAGAAAGCCATTATGTGTTCAATACATCAGCCAACATCAGATGTGTTTGAATGTTTCAGTCATGTTATATTGATGAGTGCTGGTGAAGTTGTATTTCAAGGAAGTACTGAACAGGCCACCATATTCTTTTCCAGGTAAAGTACGATTTCTAGAATAAATATCAGATCCTCAGGAAATTTTATTTAAAATCTATAGATTCAATCTTTACTGCCCACCAACATACTGTCCAGCAGAATTTTACATTCAGGTCATTTCAAAACCAGATTCACCGGAATCGTATCTCCAAAGCAATATGAAACGAATTTCATTGATGCGGGCGAAATTTCGATCGCAATGGAAACCGTTAAACTCTCAAATTGGATTACAAAATTTTGGGGAAATTAAAAGGTGGAAAAATTGTAAAAGATAAATATTAACATTTATTAATATTTATTATCACATTTTTAGTAAAAAGGTATCATGGTTTCGACAAGTATATGTTTTATCAAAAAGATCTGCAATTCAAGGCAAACGAAATATTAAAGGGAGCATTTTCAAAATTTCACTTTATTTAGTAAAATGACTAATTAAAATGCCAATTTAAATATTATAATAAATGTTTTATATTTTAGATCACATCCGTAGCAATGGCATTTTTATACAGCAATGTTACCGGTACTACTCAATCATCGATACAAGACGTTCAAGGAGCATTGTTTATTATAACCTGTGAAGTAATGTTAGCCGCTGCATATAATGTAGTAATTGAGTTTCCATCAAAGTTACCATTAATTCGGAAGGAAACGGGCGAGCAGTTATATTCATTATCAGCTTATTATATTGCGACACTATTATCTCAGATACCGAAAATGTGTATTGAATGTTTGTTCTTCTTGGGAATCGTTTCCATATCGTTGAAATTTTTACGAGATATTTGGCTCTTCCTAAAATTAGGGTTGATCTTGCTAATGGCAACGTTTACTGCAACCGCATATGGGTACATGATATCCAGTTTTAGCGAATCGTTTCTATTAACTGCCGAAATTACGCCACCTCTTGATTTTATACTGATGGTACTATCCGGTGTCTACATCAATTTGGATCAATATCGATATTTAAAATATATATCAATGTTTTATTATGCAAATGAGGGATTGTCTTACTTTTATTGGGTGGATGTTACTTCTATCAGTAAGGATTGAAATTTTGAACGAGGAAATATTCGAATATATAAATCGGTTTATTTTTAGCCTGTGACGAAATCTATTCCGGTGGATGCGCACGAAATGGCACAGAAGTTCTGGAACGACTTTCTTATAACACCGGTCCCAAAACCATTATTAACGATATGTCTGGATTGCTGGTAATCTCTGTTATTCATCATTTTATTGGTTATTTTGGGGTTCGACGTTTTGTTAATAAGATTGGTTATTATTAAAATACCTTTTAATTTGATTGGACTATTAATACACCTTTTTACAGAAAAACATTTTATTTTCAAAATTTTATTCAGCCAACGCTGGGATAGTTGGTATCGCTGCCCAAAATTCCGGCATAATCCAATAACTATATTTTTAAAAATAACCAATTGTAAGCTGATTTTCTGACTTATTATAATTATCACTTAATTAAGAATGGACTCTTCTTAAATGAAATTTAATTTACCACAATTTAATTGGCAACTAAATTTTTAGTTGTGAGTATCTCGAATGATATTTCTCACACTTGAAATATATATTATTAATTGAATTTTTAAGCAATTTTAATTAATAATATTGTATTGGGATTGTTTTTCGGAAGCAAGGCTCTTAATTTCGATAGGATGGTAAGTAAGGGGGTAAGTTTCAAGGGGTTTTAGATTATTATCGAAGAGTATTTGTTCTAAATTTTTGGATCCTAGCTTAGGATTATGAAGATTCGTTTGGGATTCACTCTTCGCTATTGTCTTGGATTAGTACATATCTTATAGGTCGCATCATGTGCCTGGGTGAAATATCGAAAATTTCATATTTTATGTAAATATAAAGAATCAAATAAAAATTAGATTCCAACTTATATAAAATGACATTTTATTTTTAAGCTTTCAATAAGATTACGACATTTTTAAAGCTTTACTTTGGAAAATGTTGAAATTTCGTTAATGGGCCGTAATCTGGATCTAGAGAAAATAGATTTTTTTACGTAAAAAATAAGTTCGAAATTTAGCGCTTTCGTTGAGCTTTAAATAGTTTGGATAAGCTTTCTGCGAGAATTTCATATTTCATTTAAATCTTTAAATTAAAAAGGAATTTAATTTTAAGCATTCAATGAGCTTTCGAGATTTTTTGGGGTTTTTTTGGGAAAATATGAAATTTGGTTAATGGATCTTTTATCTGTATAGAAAATAGATTTTAAAACATATAAAAAAGGTTAGAAAACTTTAAGCTGTCTGGGAGATTTTAAGTTTTTGCAAAGCTTTTGTACGAAAAGTTTAATATTCTTATTTTTATATTTTTTCTTAACTAATTAATATAAGCTTCCGGCGTCATTTCATTTTTTTGGATTCGAAAAAAATTATCGGGAAATCGGGATCAAATATAGCAATATCCGATATCCAAATATCTCGGTGCGAGCCTTTTTTACTAATGAATTTTCGACTTTTCTGAAATATTTAATATTTTTAGTTTTACCTAACTGTTAAACTGCGTTTTTATATTTTTTTCGGCCGAAGAAAATATTCGGCATGCACTCTAGTAATAGCAATTGGAAATGTTCTCCGGAATAAGGTAAACGCTTATGATAAAGGCTGCTCTGCAACATTTTGTTAATGGGTAATAAAATGTTGTTAATGGGTCTGCACACCTTATGGAGATGTTGACCGCACACCACTGATTTTGTTTTATTACTATCATTAAGGAATCTAACATTTGGGAATAGGTACATTCAGAAATATGGCAACATTATCGGACAAATAAGAGAAATATCGGAAATTTGTGGGAAATGATCCGGTGATTAAATTTTAAGGATAAAGTTCAGCGAGGAAAGTTATTTTTATACGTCATATGACTTTTAGGGCCACTTTTCTTTCAAAATGGTGGGCGTACTAAATTTGACGAAAATTAAGAAATAATATTTATGTTAATTTTATTTCATATAAAAATTCAATTGAACCGCTTATGTAAATCACAGCGAATTGAACTTTTTAATTATATGCTATTTTCACTAATTCGTCAACGGATATACCCAACTTATAAGCTGGTCTAAACTGCATTAAGTTAAGTATTTTGCGTTCCGGTTTGTAGTGACACTTTGCAAGAACTTGCTCTCATTCAATATTTAAATCCTATTCAACCTGTAGTGAAAGGCTCCTTGAAGAAGAGCAAGAAGATCAAATTAAGGGTACGTTGAGAACGAATAATAGATTCAAACTTACGCAACTGATTTTTAAGGCCTGATCACAATGTACTTAGAAAAACTTAACAAAACTTTGGTAAATGTGCGGTTGTTCTTATCCCCATACAGCCGATCACAATGTACTTAAGCGACTTTCGTTAACTTATCAAACCTTTTCGTTTTGCTTTTGCAA
>JANTOP010084991.1:0-20544 GCA_027564815.1 Symmerus nobilis | reverse complement strand
GCCGGGACCTAGAAAATTGTTCATTATAAGCGAGTTTCCATTATAACCGGGTCCATTATAAGTGGATTACACTGTAGATTACGCTGTTTTCTCATAGATCTATTTCTATGTATTTTGGGGCGTAGATTTCAAAAATGTCAACCATTTTTTTTTCTATATTTTTCTATTTTCTATATTTTTCGATATTGCTAAAAACATGTTTTTTGTTACTTTTTTGAGTTGTTAACACATTTCTCTAGCAATTTTTACCATAATTACATAAATCATATATCACTCCTGTATATGTATATATTACATACAATATGCACAATAGATAGGTACACAAAATATTCATGGAATCAAACTATTTTACCATACATCGGTAACGATGACGGCCAGAATCGAGTACGTACTGTCCGTATTCGCCAGATGGCGGACATCTGTCATAACATGTGTTGTGTTATACTAGAGTTATTAAAATAGTGAATAATACAATACAATACGAGAAAAATCGGTCGAAAGTTTGTAAGTTGAAAAATTACGGTGGAGTCGTTTAAGAGTTGATCGCAAGTTGCGTTGATGTCGCATCAATGGACCAGGTACAATACAATATCAATCGTCATACTCTCAAGAGACTGTTATCCAACGATCAAGCGATATTTTTTCAAATCGGGTTCCAGTTGCGTTGCTTCGGTGGACGGAGGGTAACGCTTTTAAATACAGGTTTTCTACGGTTGTGCTCTCTACAAAATAGGTATTTTACGAAAACTTTACAAAAGTAACAGCTAATATTCATGGAACTGGAAATTACATAAAATATAATGGAGAGAGAAAGACCGTAAAATATATGAGTTAAAAAAATATTGTCTCTTCCATGAGAGTATGGCTAACTATCAAGCCCAATAAACTTAAAAATAAAACAAAAATGAGAATTCCCGATACCGTAACCAAATTCAGGTTCTGTGTGGATGCTATTTACATAAAGGACTTAAGCCTCTAGGAGGAGTAGAAGCTGATTACGTTATCCGTTCCATTCTACGATCACTCCCGGCAAATTCTCCCCACCCATTCCCGATTTTTTAATTTTGCCAGATCGACTATTTCCTACTTTTTCCCATCATCATTTTTATTATATTTATTTCGGAAGGACCTTTCCAAACGCTAGATTAAACCCCAAGATTTTGGTAGGTTAAATTATTTGGAAGACTATTATTTGCCTTTAATATTGCCATCTAATGCTATATAAGCGCACGCACGCAAAGCGTGCAATTTTAGAGCAACTTTTAATTCAAGAATATCAGAAAAGTTCCTACTTATTCTAACTTGTTTTAATTTTTAGGTTGCTGGATATATTGTACAGCACAGCAAGTTTTTTTGAGATATTATTAAAATGACCTAATTAGGACTATTGATTGGTAGTGAATAAGGAACGGATTTTTAGGTTCGTGCATATTTAAGCCACTGCTTTCTAATACCATGCTGCTTAAGTATAAATCCGCTTCGCTGATTTGCTCTATTTGCTTGTGCATATTTGTCCGTATTTTGCTATAAATGCATATATGTGTAGTTAGTTTAGTTCTTCTTTAGAGCATATTCTGTATTTTACATAAGACATTTTAATAATAATAAATGATTTTGATTAAAGTGAACATCATCGATTCGTGCTACCCGTTAAGTTGTGAAAGTTTTTCACTGGGAATACGTATACATGACTTTAATTGTAAGGTATTTCATTTCACTTTTTTTTCATTTTTGCTTAATGTTAGTTCTCCCGAATGATAATATTCCGAATCAACTTTTAATATATCGTTCCTTACCGTTCATGCTCATGCTTTTCAACCCGCATATATGTTTCGCGTTGGCTTAAAAAAAAAACTTTTATCGGAGAATTCAAAAATTCTAACTATGAACATTATGCCTCAAATTACAGGGAAAAACATGAAAGGATGAAATTGTGAACCATACCATTAAAAACCAGTTCATTTGGATATCAATAGATCAAACAATTAATAACGTATATGTAGCAAATGTTATTGTTGGAGTTCTAAGCTCAAATGAATCTTTAGCGAATCAAAAATTCTGATTGAATATAGCGCAAATTGAAAAAGCCAACCATTCAACAATCGCCAGACCTTTTGACGACTCTGTGCGAGTTTTAGGGGATGATTTCAATCGCGATTTTATACTTCTATTTATGATTGACGTTGCACCATATACGGTGAAGGTTGGTAAAATTGTTAATGTATTTTATCCGAAAATATTACATGGTACTTGTTTGGCACATGGCATGCATCGAATGGCTGAAATAATAAGGGCACTTTTCCTTAAGGTGACCGGTTTGTCGGATGTGTTAAAAAGGTTTTTTTTAAACCTTTTTAAAAATAAAATGACCGACATCATCAAGATTCAAATTATAAGGTTTTATGTTCTATATCAAATGTATTGAATAATGAATGATTCATCATCAAGTGAACTAAATTACACCTGCAGTGAAATACTGGCATTTACATGCTGCAATAACTTCAGTGGATGTGGAAAGATCATTCTCCATAAGAGTTCTCATAAGATCTTCACATAAGAGTTCTCTTCACATAAAAATAAATACAATTTTTAGGTACTATTTTGTCATTAGGGAATATTTATGTCACCTAAAACCATTCTTTAGCACCTAAAAATACGATCCCTGGTAGTGAGGCTGGGAATCTTTAAAAATTAGTTTGAAATTGACCATTACAAGATGATTTTTTGAAAATCTTTATAATTGCCCAGTATCATTATAATTGTTACCTTTCTGTTCATGAAGCAACACCCCATAAAAACACATATAACATATGATGTTAGCATTAAAGAGATCATTACCATAAACCCAAAGGGAAATAAAATTATGAGCTATTAACTAAAAAATATTGCTGACATTTAATAATAATGGTTAAAATGTTTATATTAAAATTAAGTTATAATACGGAGAAATGTTGAAATTCGGTAGCATAAGCCAAAAAAAAAAAAAAATATGTGTAAAAAATGCCATACAAATCTCCTAAGATTTTATTTTTTTATGTTGAGATCATATTAAATTTTTTATGATACAATAAAATTATAAAAGCCTATACATATTTTTGTTAGAAATTTGTGTATTTTATTTATTTTTTTTTTTTAAATTTAATTTCCTCCTTTCTAAATCATATTATTTATACAAAAGAATATTTGATATTTGATATTTTTGTTCAATGGTCAAGAGAAGGTTCAAGTAAAATTTTTGGTTTGATTAAAAAATACCCAATTCGCATCGTTCCGATAGATAACAAAAATAAAAAAAAAGAAAACAATATAAAAATTCCTAAATATTCGTTTTCAATATAATTCCAATTTGCACATAAAAAAGTCCTTATTATCGAACAGCTTCATAAAATATCAGATGAATCCGAACAAACAAGAATGATTATTTATATAATGAAAATATAAAATGTATTGTAGGGGTTATATCATTGTCCTCAATAAACGATTAATAATTATGTCACAATATAAGCCAATCACAATATTGTGTTATTGCCAATAAAGTGTCCACTTCAAAAAATCTAAACAATACTTATATACTACCAACTATATACAATTCGTTTGATAGAGAATTGTTTAAAAAAAAACAGAAAGACACTTAAGTACCCTAAGGCTTCTGTTAAATTTATGAATATTCCAACCATATGATTTTTTGGTACACTATAATCCGGCATTGTTGTCCTCTAAAATTTATGTATGATATAGTGTACATCCGACACAAAACATTGAGTTTAATTGGATTTATTTATCTCTATTGGATTTTACACTAAATGGCCAAGCGATTGATAGTCTCTAGGTTCGGTTCTATAGAAGTTTTAGTGCCAAAAATGAAATACCCTCAATTAAATTTGATTATTATTAGAGCACAAGTATGTCTACATATTTATGTCGGGCTCTACATATACAAATTTAATGTTCCATTTAAAATTCTGTAACGAGTGTTTATTATTTTTTTTTCTTTCCGTTGCGTTTTCGATAAACCATTCTAAAAATAAGTGTTCATCTTACAAAATTTTGTTTGAAGAGCGAAGAAATATAAAGAGGATTGTAAACGATGTTTTATACATCTACAACTATTTAAGTGTTATAATAAAGAATTATTAAAAAAAACACTCTGGCAAGATTAGATAGGCTGGCCATCATATTAACGTATCGTTGATTATTGTAGAAGTTTTGAGGAGGAAAATGAATTGGCAGATGAACTCGCTAGACTAAGCTCAGCAATGAGTAAAGAGCAGTCAAAATACCAATTATGCGTTTAAACTTATTAAAAATGTATGGTTGGTCTGCTGACTGATCAGTAAGTTTGTGTGGTTAAATGTACGATTAGAAGGAATCGGAATTGACCTTACGACGTATCGCAGAAGGGAGGAAGCTTGGCAGCCTGCTGACACCTAACCTAATATAACCATGTCCGATGTTACGTATACCGATAAGTTTAAATATTAGAATTATGTAGTTAATATTTGTGGCAGAAAACTGAACTTCTTGAATGTGAAAACTTCCAGATTCTCTTCTATTCAGATAAATTTCTTCAGTACTTTCTAACTTCAATAAACATACATAATAAATCATATTATTTGATATTTTCCGATAAATTATCCACATTATTAGTGTCCAGCTATTTGTTGTATTTTTAATTACAGCAAATTTGCTATAAATTATATTTTTGTAGTTAATACTTGAAGAGGTAGGGCAATTTTACGAACAATTTTTAAGAAATAAATTTTAAGAACATGAAGTTCCCAAATTAAAGAGATTTGGCCCTTTATTCTTGAACTATTTCAATCTAATTTTATGCATTATATTTCTGGGCCTGCTAAATGAACTCATAATTACTTAATAGACCTGTCTTATTAAAATTCTTGGTTGATATACGCTATATGTAGTGAGTGCTGTTCTAGGACTTTTTTCAATTCATAGGATTCTTTTAAATATAACTACGGGTGCAACTACCTCCATAGTTTTTGTAATATTATTATTGCACTTGCCAATGACTTTTTCAACAAATCATTTGTAGTTGATGGTAAAGATAAAGTGACTTGAATAAGTTCTCGCTGTTTCCCGACAGTTGACATTATCTTATTAGGTTTACATCAGGTAAGAGTACAGTCAATTTCATCATAAATCTCCAACATTAGGCTCGAAATGACCATATTTGTCATTCCGCCAAAGTGTGAACAATAAATTTTTTCATAGCGTTGAACATGTCGAATTTCTTGTCAAAAAAAGTATTTGCGGGCGAATTTAACTGTAATATTTCTTTAAAAAAAATCTGCAGTTTAAGCACATAGAATTTTTGTCGAGACTTTCGTTTATCATGCTCTGTAGGAAATAACATGTAGAGATTAGTTCAGACCGAGGGTTGGCAATCTATGACCCGCGGGTCACCAAGTGACCCATTTGATAATTTCATCTGACCCACTTGAGTACCGAAAAGAAAGTATAATATATAAACTTGCAAACATTACAATTGACCTGAAGTCAATTATATAATAATGTACAGAACAACCTAATTGTATCTCATGTATATCCACTTTAATATTGGGTGTATAATTATCCGGCCGGAGAACTCGTGCGGTACCCATCCGGCCAGTTTCCACACCTTCCTGAACTTTTTAAGACGAACTTTCAGTGATTGTTCCTAAGCCAAAAAGTATGTAGAGATCACGAAATTACTGTGCCGGTTTTGGTAGTGGTAGAGCATAATGACGAATATGAATATGATTATCGACACGCATTTTTATTAATTAAATACCGAGGAATATTTTTATGAAGAAACGTGAACTAAACGCCAATTTTCATAAGCAAAAAATGGCATCAACCCAATATTTCTACCCCGCATTTAAGTGGGGGAGTATTTGGGGGGCATTATATACACTAAAAAATACTGTTTTAAAATGAAAACACCACTGACCCGAAACGTCTTCTTAATACTCACATTTTGGTTGATTTTGACCCGGACCCAAGAAAGGTTGCTGATTCTTGGTTTAGACCATTAAAAGCAATGATATGTGGTTAATAAATGCAGGTTAAAGACCTGGCGTACCGAAAAAGTTTGAAGGCGAAGAATTCGAAGCATTAGGCAATAACGGTTAATTTCCAGACGCGAAATGAACTTCCAGAATCATTAGGAGTTGATCACACAACATATACCAAATATTTAAAAGCGTTAGGAATGATACAAAAGCAAGGAAATTAGAAGCCGTACGAATTGAAGCTGAAGACGTCGAGCCGTGTTTTTTCACCTGTGAATAGTTGTTCCATCGGCAGAAAAGGAAAGGTTTTTTGCATCGTATCGTGACTGGCGATGAAAAGTGGATACATTACGAAAATTCGAAGTGTTGAAAACAGAGGTGCCAATGGGGGGAGGGGGCAGAGGGGGATCGCCCCCGCCCTCCTCCAAGAATTTCTTGAATTGGCGTCACTGGTTGAAAATCGCGGGATTAGCCCGGCTATGCATCAACAAGCTTATGCTCTGTAATTGGTGGGATCAAATGGGTGTAATGAATAATGAGCTGCTCAAACCCAACGAAACTATCACGGGAGAATTTTACCGACTGAAATTGATGCATTTAAGCCCAGAATAGATGGAAAAACGGCCGCAATACAAGAAGAGATAAGAAAAAGTGATTTTGCAACATGACAACACTCAACCACATGTTCAAAAACCGGTCAAAATCTACGTGGAAAAACTCTCAAGAGGAAAATACTATCCCACCCGCAGTATTCACTAGACATTGCTCTCTCTAATTACCACATGGTCAGATCGATGATTCATGCCCTAGCTGAGCAACACTTCCATTTTTATGAAGATACAAAAAAATGGGTCGATTCTCGGATACCCTCAAAAGACGTGTTGTTTTTCCGACGTGGAATTCATATGCTGCCAGAAAGATGGGAGAAAGTAGTGGCTAGCAATGGACATAAAGTATTTATTTTCACGAAAAAACAGCAAGAACTTATTCAAGTCTCCAATAGTATGTATCACTTGTTGTTACATCAATTAAATGGCATGAATCCTAATCATTATCTATGACTCGGTCATCAGAAAAATACTGGATAATCAAAACTTTTGCTAATTTTGATAACGGAAAATGATGATTTAGCAAAAATTGTCATGGTCAGCTCCAGGTTTTAAATTTTCTGAATTCTGCGTAAGCATTACAATCAAAATCGAGTGGTTGAACGTCTTTTTGATGGCCTGTTCTGCCGAGTTGGATTTTGATACTTTTTTTTTGTGTTTCCACTAAAATTGGTGGATCGTAATGGACGATTCCCTCCCAATTTTTTTCAATGTAAATGGTCTATCGGTTGCTGCGGCCAAAACATGACTTACACAGCACATTGCAGCAAAATTTTTTCATAATTACCCCCTAACCGCCCCATAAAGCCGGAAACTAATAAGTTTGATTCTTATTATGATTACAGACTGAATTCAATCTTTTAAGTGAATTTAAAGAATTTCTTTTTCTAATTTCAAAATGTTTAACACAGAAAACTCTTTATGCGCGGTCTATTTTTTATCAATCTCGTGCGATTTTCTTTGTACGATTTCTTTTTATGCGGTATATGAAAACGATTTTTTTAAAATACATAATATGAGTAAAGAAGTGAAAAATTTACAGATTATTCACTGCACAAAAAGAGGTTTCTGCGTACACCAAAGTTCTAAACGGAAATCAATTTTCGAAATATTGTTCGAAATGAAACCTCTTGATAAAAAATAATGTTTTCTATTGATTTTCGTTTAAATATCCGATGATAATGGCTTGTCTTTTGAGTTTGTTTATTTTCATATAAAATTAAAATTGTAATGATTTTCCTACAAATATCTGGTCTGGTCACCATATAATATCTGGTAAAGATTGAGAATAAATTTTAATTTTAAAAATTGGGTTAAAAGTAATAATTTAAATTGCGTAAAAATTAAAGAAATTGTTTTTGCTATTCATGCGATAATATTGTATTATCGCTCCAAATCCAATGTTTCTAAATTCATATTAATTTCATAGAATATTTTCTATGATTAATAAGCGCTCAATAAATTAAATTTATATTTTGTGTATATGCAAAGATAAATTTATTTCTCTTTTGTGACCTTTTCCATTTCAAGAGTTTTTCTTTCAAAACACATCAAATATTGTAATAAATTGATCCCAATTAATTTTGCTAAATTTATATTATATTATAATCGCCGACAATATGTACTTAAGATAGGAATTTGGAACAGAAATGTTATTTATTTTTGCTGATTAATTCACAGTGCAAAGTTGAATGTATAATAAGGGATATAGGCAAATATTAACGAAGTTGTACTGTTTGTTACAAACAATGAATGGAATTATCTTAGATTAATTATTTATTTTAATAAACATAAATAATGAGATTTATGTGCCAATAACAAAAATATTGATAAAAATTTTTGGTTTATTTTTTCTGGTCTTGTTTTGGTATATTCATTAATATCCGAAAAAATGTTTTTCGAACGAACAACAATGGACAAAATTAAATTGAATCGTTTATGTCCATAAATATAATTTCTATGATGAAATGAAACATTATTTCTCTTTTGAAAAGGAGACAAAAAAGAACCAATTAATTTAAAAATTTCGAAATTATCTCATTGAATTGAATTTATTTTTCCCTTCACAGAGAAAAATATTTATAGATTGAAACTAAGTGATTTTTATATTATAGTAAAAGGTCAGAAGTAAAAGGAAACGAAAGATATTGAATATTATATAAGAATTTATATAGTTAAAGTCGTTTCATTTTTGATAGAATAAATCTTATAAAACTTTTTACCCGAATATCATTTTTCTATAATGTTACACTTGGGAGTAAGAAAAAGGGATGTTTGGTAGTTTTTTTTTATCCTTTTTCAAGTAAAAAATTTCAATATTAATTCTTGATAATATTATCCTTGTTGGTAATAAATTAATCCATAATAATCCATTATTTGCGTAATGTGATAATCCAATGTAATAATTTTCACAGATTTATGGGTAATATTTTCTTAATTTCATTTACACTTTTCCCATTTTTTTTTAATAACAAATCATAAACAACATTAAATTTTTCTTCAATTTAAAGAGTTTTTCTCATACATACATCATATAATATACACTGGCAGTAACGTTTCAATAAATTTTCCTTCTCTCCGTTTAGAGAAAATTTTCCAATTAAGAAATTTTCTTCGTTTTCTTTTTTTTTTTTGATTATTTATATTCAACAGAAATTTTCACTCCTCGAAAATATACATGAAAAATATTTGTTATATATTTTTTGATTTTCCCAATTTTCCTAAATGTTTCTCGCGTTATTATCGATTCAATCACATTTTCATCTCAATAAAGGAACTGTACGTAATACGAAACCGAATAATTAAAAAATTGTGCAAACGTAAACGGAAAAAAATGGACAGAAATGGTTAAGGAATCAACCAAAAAAAGGGAAATGAAAAAAAAGAAAAATTCCGTATGTACCGCACGAAACGGATTCTTATAAATTTTCTTTTTAATGATTTTTCTTTCATAAAATATTTTCCTTTTTTTTCCTTTACTAGTTGTGTACTTAATGCAAGTCGGGATACACCACAATTTCAATCAAAGTCTCAAAACAAACTAAACACTTGGTAAATGTTTTTGAATGGATTGGGTCTCGTTTTATTTCAGTGAAAAAGGTTTACTATAAAAACATTGAATGTATTTTTCAGTTCCATCCGTACGAGGTATTATGTTTAACAGTGTGAAACAAAAGTAAGGAAATACCATAAATTTCTGCAATATTATTGTACAAGAAGATCTACTAAATAATATAGTTGGAAAGCATTGAAATCGAAGTGTTGGTGTTAAGCTTGTATGGTGGTGGTGTTTGAACTATACATGTTTTCTCAATCGGAGATATAGCATGATGGGAACTGTGAATAGGAACAAAAAAAAAAATGTTTTTTTTATAATGAAAATCTCACAGCCGGGAATTGGGAATTGGGAGATGAAAACGAAAATCCATAAACTCAGCTGTGAGTGGCAATCCGACGTCTGTGCTTTATGAAAACATGTTCGATATATGCATAGGAGATTGAAAAGTTGAACATAAATTCATAACGATTTTATGTAGGATGTTTTATGAATACATATACCGAATCACATATTGAAAGAAAATCGAAACGATAGTCTCTTAACCGAAACCGAATATAAATAAATTGATTATACCATACATGTACAACAGTACAATTGTAGATACAACAAACATCGATTATACATTTGTACAATAAATATATGGTTCAGAAATTTATGATAATGAGACGATGGTTTTGAATGCAGAATAGCGGTAACAATGTTAGAAGGATGAAGAGAGAGGAAAAACATCGAATCCAGAACGCACACATGCGTATTTACTTGATTTTAATCAAGTGGAAATTTAATAGAAAAATATCGAATTTTCTTTCCATCGAATAATATGAAAATACGATATCTGAATTTTTCAAATTCATAATAATACTATTTATTTACTAAATCTAAAAATTCATCGTTCAGAAAATGAATCTTTATATTGAAACGAATTCCCTACTTGACATTCATACTGAATCTCCTTTATCGTCTAAAATTTCCCGAATATAATCTGAAAAAATCAATTGTTAAATGATGGTTTTCCAAATCATCTGGGATTTTCTGCCAAAAGTCAAGTATCAAGTGTCAGCTGTTTTACATAACTAACTATTATATAAACATATATATATGTATACTGAATAAAAAGGAAAATTGTACATTTATATACATGTACAATATATGTGAACTGCGCCATTTCCAAAATAGAAAATTTCGCAGCAATATACGGAAAAGTCTTTCAGTGAAAATTGAAATATATGTTTATATTGTGCTTGAATGCTAAATATTTTCTACCTTTCTCTATTTGAAATAAGGTATAAAATTAATAAAAGGAAAAATATAAAATCGCATATTAATTTCAATATTATACATTAAATTAAGCTGTGCGGTTCTATATATACTTAAGTATAGGAGTAGTATAGATATAAATGTTAGAGGTGTTGATAGAAGCTTTTGTATTCGAAAGAAAACGTCGCATAAAATATTGAAATTTTCATTTTGCCAAGTAAGCGAAAGGGAAGAAACGGAAATAATTATTATTCAGTATTTATTTAAAGGGGATTATTAAAAGATTTAGCTATATATAGGTACTATCGTAAGATTCTCGTACTTATATCTAAGTTTTTTTTTCTGTATACCCATAAACACACACATTATTGCTATTGAAACATAAATAATAAGATTTAATAGATTATTACAGGCATTTCAGTGGCAAGGAAAAAAATAGGATTGCCGAAAAAAAAATTGGTTGGTTTTGCAAAATGTGCGGAACAATTATATACATAAAGCTTTTGGAAGTTTTGTGCGTTAATATTCAAACTTCATTATGTTGAAATGTTCAGTTATTATTTATGCTGACAAGATTATTTTCGTGGAAAATAATTATTAAAACTCATTAATCGTAGTCTTTTAACTACTTGATATCCTTCTATTCATACATTTACATATTTTCTGTTTTGTTTAGTATGAAACAGAACAATGTAGGTAATCCTTGTAATCATGTTTTTCTAGGACAGTAGTTACCTTTACAAACTGAATGTTATGCGAGCTGCTTTGAAATATAATTTACTAGGATTTCTGTGGACCGTAGACCTCAAGCAGTAAATTCAAGTTTCTACTGAAGTGGTACCCATTTAGCTAATCAAATATTACGATCATGATGCAGTATCATACTCATATTCATCTAAAAAACCTAAGTAACGAACATTTTATTGAGGAAATCTTCATTTTGGTATTTCATTTCAATTATAAAATTCAGAAAAACTGTATTTCAATTAATTTTCAAAGTAAGCAAATCTACTTTTACTCAATAAAATTCATATACCTTGACTTTCAGAAGCTCCATTTTCACAATAAGAAGAGGGAATCTATATTACGTAAGGAATTCAAATTTTTAAAAAACTAAATTTACTGAAGAGAAAATAGATCTCATTTCTTTTGAATAATAAATTACAGGACGAATTTCTTCTCACGGGTCTTCTAAAACCTGCCGTGACGTTCTTTCATTTTCATTCAAGAGGATTTGATTATATTTCCCCCACCACCCGGATATCGGTTGCTTTCCTTTCTTAAACTTCTATCTCTTTATTTTTTTAACATATTATTGACTAATTTATGAAATGAATTATCTATTTTTTATTTTTTGTAGTAATTTAAGATATTGCAACAGATAAAATTGAAGATGTTATGCCAATTTTACGTTTTGTTGATTATATAATCATTTAAGTATTTTTGTTATTTTCGAAATTAAATTTTATTCATTTATTAATTTAAACAAATATATGTGTCCAGGTCCTATCAGAGGGGGGGGGTGGCAAGAAGGGACGCTGCCCCGGGCCCCGCAATATTAGGGGCCTTAACTTCATAACTGAATATAGGTATGGTAGACAAGAATATAAGAGGAGGTAGAGCGGAACCTTAAAATCAACCATAAAACAGAAATTAGGACAATTCAATGGTCCTTTCCCCTCCTTCTTCCGCCACTCGGTTGGTTACAATTAAAAAAACGCTAAAATGATAGTACACCGTTGTCTAGCTTTGCGCTTTCGTCGGACCATCCCCCATTTGTATACGTATATTTTTACACTGTTCGAGTTTATAGATGGAGAGCTGGCTACATAAATTTTACATAACTCGGTTGAAGGGAAATTTCTGACGTTTTGTACATGGGCTATTTTGTATGTAAGTAATAAGTACACAAGTTGTCAGAAATGCACCTTATAATGTAAATTTCCGGAATTTTCCACAACTCCATCTCTATCTTCCATCCAGCCTTCTGAAGGATTTTTTCCTACATTCTTATACTGTCTTCGGTAATTTACCTAAAAAATTACATATTTCACCACCCACCAGTTCACGCATTAGTCTTCCAGGAGGACTTCTGACGACCCCGACTTTCATTTTGCCGGTAACAATCGAACCCTCTTCAAAAAAAAATTCGCTTGCACCGAGTCATGTAAAATTTACATAGCCAGCTCTTAGACTATTAGGCGTTTGTCATATTTTCTACTTCATTATAATAGCTCTTTCTGTCTTATAATAGGTCGCTTCTATATGTAAACAATACGACTGCAATTTTTTTCCAGCTTTCTAATTGTTGAAAATTCTCCTTTGTTCGTCAAGAATTACAACTTGAATTTCAAAATAGGTCAAAACAAAATCAAAATTGCATGCAAACGAAAATGTCAACCGCAAAGTTATAAAGTTGTGGAAGAAATTACAATCGTATTTTTGTACACATGGAAACGCGTTAATATTCACCAACAACGATAACGGAGCCAACATAGCGGGAAAATATAATAGAGTGCAAGCAGTTCTTTTGCGTGAAAATAGCAATTGTACATTCTCTAATTGTGGTAACCATACTGTAAATCTTGTCGGAGTGGATTCTGCAAAATCTTGCAAAGAAGCAATAGGTTTCTTTGATGCTGTCCTACAAATGTAAAACTTCTTTAGTGTGAGTCCAAAAAGAGGGGAGGTTTTGAAAAAACATTTAGGACCGTACTCTTTAAACGCTATTCCAAAACTAGATGGTCAGCAAGACTAGAAGCTGTGAAACCAGTAGTCTGCGTGGACGTATCGACTCGACTTAGCAACCTCCCAACGCTACTTTTAAAAAATATTTGTCAACATTTGAATGTATTCTGTTAATGGCTAAAAATTCTAATGTTATTACATCAGACGAATCTCATTATCGAATCTCGAGAAGCAACATTGGATGTAGAAAAAGATAATATTGAGAACCTAATTATAGACATAGAACAAATTAAGAACACATTCTAGTCAGTTCTTGATGCATGTAAAAAAATTGCAACCAAAATTGAAATCACAACAGGTTTTGAAATAACTCGCCGATTAAAAGATCAACAATCTGCTGAAGAATATTTTCATTTAATCGCCTCGATTTCTAGCAATTTCTTCAATTTGCAATTTTTTTTTAAGTTTTATGGAAATTTAATGAAATGGATCAAGAGAATATAGTTTCAAAGGCAAAATTATTGCTAGAGAAATATGAAAATGAAATAAGTTACGAAATTGTAGAAGAACTAATACTGCTGAAACGTCTTTACAAATTCAATTTTAAGTACGAAACCGGCAAAATTACTTACAGAAATTATTCACATAGGATTTCTAAGCATATTACCGAATACAGCCATTCTGCATCGAATTTTTGTAACCATACCTGTGAGTGTACCGGAAAGCGAGAGTTTATTTAGTGTTCTGAAAAGAATTTAACGACTAAATGGACTAGCAACACTAAACAGTAACTACCAGATAGCGTGTGACTATTCTGAAATAATCAGTGAATTTGCTAATGTGAAAGCTCACAAAGCTTCCGTAGAATGATTAAACGTAATAAACCATTAAATCTGTGGCTCTAAGCATTAACTGCTTCTCCATGTACGATTGCGTATACCCAAAAAAATTCTCTACCGAATTCCTTAATTTGGCCAAATAACTTATAGCTATTTCAAAAAATGAATAACCGCGTAAGTACATGTATCAGAATAAATTTACAAAACTTTAAATCGCTTTCCTGAAAAGTTGCAAAAAACCACAGAAATATTAAATCACATTGATTTTATTTTCTTGCCCACAATATTATTTTTAACTTTGAAGGGCCTCTAAAATATTATTTGCCCCGGGCCTCAATTTTCTCTGAGAGGACCTGTATATTTCTATTTTTTCAATAATTAGTAATGAAATTCGTAAAATGCATTATGAAATAATATAATTTCATAATTATAAAATTATTTCTAAGAAAATGATTTGCTCTAGAGTTGATATTAGCTAGAGGTCCATTGCCATATCATGTGGCCCATCACTGCCATTTTTCGCATTTATAAATCGAAATAACCCACCAGAGATAAATTGAATATCGATTAAAATTATTATATATTATTAAAATTAAATAACTACGTGGAAATTTGATGACAGATAATACAAGATGTTGGAGAGCTAAAAAATAGGCAATACGTTGGGAGGTTCAACCCAGGCAGTTGATTACAGAAAACAGATAAATTAACAAACAAAAATAAAAAAGTGCAGTGTACCGCAACGAACCAACAGGAAAAATTAGAGAAGAAACAAGAAGTGCATTAACGAAAAGATCAAGGAAAACGAGAAAGAAGAAGGATTATACGGAACAACTTTACAGTAAAAAGTAGGCGAAATTAATCGAAATTGATACGGATTATTCGCGTAATGGGCCATTAGGTACAATAGTTAATTTTTAAGAAAAACCAGAAATAAATGTAAGTGCTTTAATTAAATATTGACTAAAATTCATATCGTAAGAAATCAAGAACTTCTTATTGCCTTTAGAAGGATAGAATTAATTCTAATACATACATACATGTACGCGTACATAGTTTTTTTCCACCTACTGAAAATAAAAAAAAATAATCGATTTCTCTTATTTCGATTCATTTGTTACATAATTGGTGAGAAATCGGTACAAATTTTACAGATTGGCCCTTATAATTTTTAGGAAATCCTTTAAAGTGGATTCAAGAAAATTTATTTGGAATTTCCCGTTTCCGGGAACAAAAAGAATTTTGGGAAGTATTCTTTACTCTTTTCTCGTACTTTACTTGAACATTTTTTCAACAAATATGAATTGCCTGTTTTCCCCAATTTATCTGGATATTAATATTACCACGATCTTTTTGTTAATTTAGTTTATTACACAATATCGTTTCATTTTGCTTAGTTGGTAGAATATGTGATCCTTTAACATTTTCTGTGATGTAAAATTCGTATTAGGTATCCCGATTCATAAAGTAAGGATGTTTCAAGGATTATTGAGGTACATAATCATGGAGATTTAATTTCATACATCCAAAGGCATATTTCAACCAAATAATTCTTTTTTATTCATAAGTTGCTAATTGTTTGCATTAAGGGGGTCACTTCCTCAGTCGCTCTCCATACAAAAACCGAGGCCGAGGAAATTAAAAAATATTAATTTGATTCTGAATTATGACACGAAAAAGATAATGAAAATTTTTACGAGTTTCTTACATTTTTAAAAAACCTACCGCTCAACTTATAGAAATTTCCTCTACTTAAAAGGTTTACTTTGGAGGTAAGAATATGTGTACAAAATTTCAGAGAAATCGGCCCAGTAGTTTTCTAGAAAAAGGTACATGAAAATCGGGTATTTTGTATGGAAAATGGTTAAGGAAGTGACCCCCTTAATATATTTGTATTATATTAGATTTCTCCATGTTTACGCATGGAAATGTAAGTTTAATAAATTTGTCTATTTGTTCCAACTATACTCCTTATTTGAGTTCAAGTTTATTTTCATGGAATTCTATGAGGTTTGTAAAATTTTTAAATTTTTAAAAAATATCAGATATAATCCATTTATAATCTTCAAAGTGAGAGTTTTTGTTCTTCCATAGAATTAAGTGTAAGGTTAAAATTTATTATTAATTATTTCCCACTGTATAATTTCCCTCCAGTGTAATCCATTCTACCCTCTACCCTCTACCCTCTTCTAAACTTTCAACTTATTTACTTTAAATTGAAAGTTATAGTTTCATATTTATGATTTGTACTTATCATTCTTTCAATTATTTTTTTTTGGTTCTTGGATAATAAATGTATAAATCTTAAGCCACATTTACTATAAATATTTGTTCAAATTAAAGTAAGATGTAAAAATTGCAATATCGTTTTGTAATCATTATGTATAAAAAATTTACTTATTCATATAATATTTCATTTGAAAACTTGGTAAAGGTAGGATATATGCTTGTACGAAGAGAATAGTAATACAAGGGTGATTTGGGGCCCAATCATGGGAGCAAATTTATTTATCTCGAGCTCATGTGGCGAACAAAGATGTTCTACATTGTATTTTTCTTTTTTACTTTCTGTTTTCCTTTTTTAATAATATACAATAGATAATCTTATTAACTAAAAGATTTAATATAACATGGTTTCAAAATTCATGTGACTGTTCTGATTATGCATTTATTTGATTGTGATAATGCAGAAATTATAGGCAAAGCAGTTATTTTTTATATTTTATTTTAAAAGAAACATATTAGACAATGTACTTAAAGTATATAATTTTATTATAATTCTCATATTTCACAGAAATTTGTTACGTATAAACAAACAAATAAATAAATACATTAAATAAAATAGGAAATAATTATTAGTAAAGGTAAATCCTTATGTGGGATATGTTTGTATATTTAATAGAAATATCTAATGGATATGAAAATTTATTCGATCGATTAAAAAAAATTGACACATAATTAATTAGAAATTATGAAACTGATGATTTTTACGTTTATTAATATTTTCATAAATTTTAACTCCCGTTTTAGTGCTGACACTTATCTATATACAATAATATAATTGATTGTTCTTAGTTTTGAATTATTAGTAATTATTTTGTACAAAATATCGCCCAAATTCTTCTAATATAATTTAATCACATATCCTTTTAAGCATGATATCTAATGTGTCATATACGATTAAATAGAAACATGGTTCTGTATAACAACTGACTGTTATTTCCATAATATTATATACTATACTAGTAATTTCAAATGTAACTTACTTGATTTCTGACATTAAATGATTAACAATGGCCACAAAATTATAATATGTATTATGTAATGTCTCGTCTTACCTGAAAAGAAAATTATGAGAATGTTAGTTGCGTTTAATTTATAGTTAAACAGGGTAGAAGAAAATCTACGGTATATATATATATGTATGTCGTATTAGAGAGGAGCAATCCTTTTAAGGATTGTATGATGATTTTATTAAAGATGTATATAATAATGACTCTAGCATTACGTTATATAATTAATGTCAAAAACTACATTTCGTTCTAGTGTTAAAATAATATCATAATTTTTAAGCTTTTTCCTTTATTATTTATAATTTAATTTGAATGAATTTAATTTCATGGGAGGGCAATTCATATATTGGGTTATTAAAAGGGTGCAGATAAATATTAACGGCCCTCAAATCGAAGCCATATAGTATTTCTTATTATTTCTTGGAAAACATAACAACATTTTTAGGAAATGAAAAGTGAGTCAAAGGGCATTATATTACTTTGCTGCTTGAACTGTACGATATAAGAGATATCATTTATCCAGAAGTAACATATTTAGAATGATTCTTTTTCGAGATATCAAGGAACGTTCTGAAAAAACTGTCCATTTGGAAGGTATTGTTTATCTTACCATATGATTGGGATGATCGTTGTTGACAGATCGAAGTTATCATGATTTTATATGTGGAATATTAAAGGGGGAAAATTATTTAAATGGTAAAGATATAAAACGAATAATTTTATCGAAATGATAAAGAACAATTGTAATCTGCTTTCTTGCATTCTTGGAGAATCAGGACGTTTTAAAATCGTTACGATCGGGAAATTGGTCAGCAGTGTAAGCAGAAAAATTCCTTTTGTATTCATAATGCAAATTGTAGTATTGATAACAATGCTGCGAGATTGTAATAATCCATTGGCGTGCGGTCAACATCTCCATAAAGCGTGCTAAAATGTTATGACCCCTTAACAAAATTATGCAGCCTTATTGTTATGTTGCTCCGGCTCTTCGGTCGGTAAAACATGTAAAAACACGAAAAGTTGCTTTGACAGTCAGGTAAATACAAAAAAAATTAAATATTTCAGAAAAGTTGAAATTTCTCTAAGAAAAATAAGAAATTTGTTAAAACTTGCACCGAGAAATTTCAATATCGGACATCGCGACATGTGATTCAGATTTCCCGATAATTTTCTTCGAATCCAAAAAAATTTAATGATGTAGGTAGTTTATAACTTAGTTGAGGAAAAATAAAAAAATATCAAAAGTAAACATTTCGTACAAACGATCTACAAAAACTTAAAAGCTTCCAGAAAGCCTAATTTTCCGAACCTTATTATTTACGTTCTAAAATCTATTTTCATCCAGATAATGATCCTTTAACGAAACTTCAAATTTTCCCTAGAAAAGCATCCAAAATCTCGATAGCTCATTGAAAGCTTAATATTAAAATGTCATTTTATATCACTTGGAATCGAATTTTCATACGGTTCATTAAATGTTAAACGAAATATGGAATTTTCTCAGAAAGCTTATCCAAACTATTAAAATCTTAAAGATAACTCTAAGTTTCGAACTTAATTTTTAATGCTTTTTAAAATCTATTTTCTATCCAGATAAACGTCCCTTAACGTAATTTGAACTATTTTCAAAATGAAGCTTCCAAAATCTCGAAAGCTAATTGAAACTTTGAAATTAAAATAGCATTATATAAAATTTGGAATCTAATTTTCGTCCGATTATTAAATTTATATGAAATATGGAATTTTAGCAGAAAGCTTATCCAAACTAATAATGGCCTAACAGAAGCTCGAAGTTTCGAACTAATTTTTTTCGTTTTAAAATTTATTATCTATCCAGATCCAGATCCAGAAAAAATGCTTCAAAAATATCGAAAACTTATTGCTCGAGAGAGTATTTAATCCCATATGTAAAGCGTTCTTAGAGATTTTAATTTTCCACAAGGCTTTTTAAAGAAAATTTCCGATTTCATTTAAATTTATTTATCTTGAGATAGTATGACTAAAATAAAATTTTATTTAAAAAACCATTGTGAAGTTTCTTAAGCTCCTTTCAGACATTTAACTTTTAAACCGAAATAAAAAGCTTTTTAGAGCTTTTGATTTCATCACAGGGCTCTTTACTGAAAATTTCGAATTTCATTTAAATTTAATTATTAGGAGAGAAATTAAATTCTATACTGACAAAAGTAATATTTCAATTAAAAGCTTTCACTGAGCTTTCGGAACTTTGTGAAATCTTTCATTTCCCAGATATCAAATTTTAGGATGGAAAATAAAATTTCAAAAGACCGTAGGCCAGATTGGAGTTAGCAATTTGCAGCAATAGAAATTTGATTATTGATGTTTCAGGTGTGCTCTTCTACGCATTATACAACACGCCACTGTAATAATCGTTTACTGATTGAATTTCTTGTCTTATTGAATTGTCACCGTAGGGTAAGGTTGCTCAAGTCGTACCCCCTAAGAAAATCAAGTATAAATTGTAGGATCTTTAAAATCAACAAGAATTATTTGTGATACCAAACACTTTTGAATATATTGTTATTATTTTTTACAGTAAAATTCAAAGCACTGTACACGTTTACATGGTATTAATAAAACATATTAAGTTAACATTAGTACGACTAAGGAAACCAGTCTCCTAAGATGTACCACCTACGACCTAAGTCGTACCTAAGAATGAAATTAAACAACAAACATTACAAACATCTTATTTTATGTTTTTTTTGTCGCTTTGAGTATTTATAATTTTCTTCTTTTTAACTTCTGTTGTTTGCATCTTTTTTTTTT
>JANTOP010084880.1:0-20549 GCA_027564815.1 Symmerus nobilis | reverse complement strand
AATTTATAGTTTTCAATATTAATATTTCTATCAATATTACTAATTTATATACATGTAGTAGAACCTCTTTGCAAAAAAATTCTTTATTTTGAACTTGCTTGCAATTTTCACAATATAATTATTAATAATTGTAAAAATAAAGTTGATAGTTAGATATGGTCATCAAAATATTTAATAAAGTGTAAATTATATAATTTGTAATGAAGTACGTTATTAAATAATTTAACTAGATAATTATAATTAACATGGAAATACTATAGTTAATTAGGTAAAATTATAATTTATTAATAAAAACTTAGGATAGTGATAACCTAGCCATGGCAGAGGGCACGTTATTTAAATTTATTAATAAATTTTCAAGTAGAAATTTTATAAAATTAGAATAAATTAGTTTATGTTACGAGACTTAATAGTCGAAAATGATGTGACAATATTTTGTTGTCAATTAGCTATAGGAATTTGTTACCGACCAGTAACATATAAATCGAGAATGCAACACACGATGCAATGATGGTACAATTATTACATTTGATGGTGTATCGTTGCATGTCAATTTTATTTTAAATAATCATGTTTCAAATAAATAATTTTCAACTTTTAAGTATGGGTTTTATTTAAATATTCAGTTGATTTTAACTGAAAATATTTTAAATGTTAATGAGGTAATTTGAATGGTCAAAGTCGGTAATTATGTTAATATGAACAAATGGGTGTTCTAAATATTTAATATTATTGAATTTCGAAAGTTTTTCTAATCAAATTTTAATTTTAGAAATTATTCGAATACATTTGATTGGATGTCTACCAATCGATATAAATTTTTGTTAAGATTTTTTCATTATTAGTAAAATAATTGATTAAGCCATGCCTAACATATCTATTACAACATATATAAGATTATTTTATTCATAACCTACAACAATTATTTCTCGGTTGTCTTATCCATAAGAATCTCTAAATGAACAATTTTTTCTTCGCCACACTTACCAGAATTCGATATTTTAAGCAAGACAAATATATAAATATACCATGTCTATACCATATCAAAGTAGTGTAGCAATAATCAACAACCCATTAAACATCCAACATCTTACAAAAATCAATGATATGAAGAGAGAATAAAGGAAAAAACTGTAACTATATTTAGTAGCTATAAGCTATACATATACTCGCTATTATATTAGCTCCAAAAAAATGAAAAGAAAAATCCTCCTAAATCATTATAGGGTCATTTGAGTTCGCATTACTTGCCTCGGAATATATTGAATATTGTTTCACCAAGTAGTTAATTTAATTTCAATTTTAGATTAATATTATAATACAGCGAATTTAGGATAAGATGCATTGTATGTTATACTAATTCTCTTATCGTGAAAATAAAATAAAATAAATAAGATATTACAGACAGGTTGTTGAAAGGATAAGTCGAGCTTGGTCAATACTGTGACAGTCTTCTGAAATAAAATGAAGTTTTTTAAGAAAATGAAATATACGAATATTGTACAGATATAATACCTGTTGCTTATGTACCAATCTACTTCATAAAACTACTAAAGTATACAACTGATTAGCCATCACGTTTCTCTAGCATCGTAAGAAGTAACCAAAATTTGTATGAATCCGTACATATTCTATTATCTTATTTGTTAAAGTATAAATAATTTCAACGAAAATTAATAAATTGGTAGGTAAGTATACATATCTACACCAATTTTGGGTCTATAATCTTATCGGATTTTCGATATTTTCCCATATTCTAAAAATTGAGTTTAATGTTGAATTTTTGAATATTTATAAGTAAAAAATGAAGTTTTGAGTTAAAGTTGTTTCAAGTTTGACACTCATTTTTAAGTAGATAAAAATATCATTGTTAAAAATGGCCTCGTTTATCTCTACTTGGCTTACTTGGCTATAATAAAGAAAAATAAAAAAAAATTCGATCATAAGCGGCCTTAAATATATTGCAAGTTTTTTCCGTTAAAACATGGCCTTAATCTAAGCTTCTAAAATTCGATTGTCATCTAATCGATCATAAAATCCAATTTTCCACAAGACGAGCCTAAATTGTACAGAAAATAATATATTTGTTCGCCAAGAAAATCTTCTTCTTCTTCTTTCTTTCTTCAACGGCCCACAAGAATTGTATTGGAAAATGTAGTGAATTTTCTTCTAAACCCTGAAATTCTAATTTCGCCAAATTATAGTTATAATTATCAAAAAATATTCAGGATATGTTTTGTAGGGGTAGGTTTACGTTTTATTCCTCTTGGGGTAGTTAAAGATAAGTCTTACCTATTGACTTACAAATTTGAATTTTAGAATCGGGAAACATTTAATAGTTTCGCGAGGAACTATGGGCGATGGGGTTGTAGTTTTATTATAAGATTTTGATTTTAAATTAAAGAAAAACGTACCCTCTATTCAAATAAAATATAAAATAATCCGAATTTTAAGTTTTCCGGGAAATTATAACCACTTTCCTGAAAGTGACCGATTACTTTATGGTAACTCTTAAATCGATCCCCCTAAAATCAGAGAGATGATTTGTAGAGAAAGTTGGCTCTATGATTTCTTCACAATACCCTTAAATTTAATTATGCGATTCAGATTCTCCGATTTCTTAAGAGATTTTCTCGTAAAATTAATGCTTGTCAAGAGACTCTGGGAAATATAAAAAAATGTAAATTTTTCCGGCAAAAAGAAAATATGTAATACCGAAACGGTAGATTTTATCGAAAGAAAATTTCTTAATAAAATCTCTTCCTGGATTATGTAGAAATAATTTGGCATCATTAGATGCCAGACCAAAATTTGTCGACTTTGTGTTTCCCTAACTAGAGATTTTTTAAATAGCTTTGTGAGAAAATTTTAACTTCATTTTAATTTAGTTAAGCAGAAAGGAAGTAGATTAATTATAAAAAAGTTGATAATTAAAAGCTTTTAATGAGCCTTGGAAACTTTTATTGAGCTTTTTGAGAATTTTATAAATTTGGACGCAGTGAAAAGATTCAGTTGGAAATTGGGTTTCATTGCGTATACAATTATATTCGAAACTAAATCTTCTGTAAGCTTTTAAGTTTATGAAGAGCTTTTCTATGAAAATTTCAGAATTAATGAAACAGATAAAAATTAGATTTGAATAAGTAGTAAAGCGATATTTCATTTAAACGCTTTCAGTGAGCTTTGGGAAATTCATTGGGTTTTTGTAATTGCAATTGAACTTATAATAAGTTTAGAAACAAATGTCTTACATTTATGAATAATTCCTGCAATAAATTCGCAATTCTTAATTCCTAAGCTTTCTAGAAGATTTCACGAACAATTCAAAATTAACTTCAAACAATTCTATATAGTACTTCTGAACATTAGAACGAATTCTTAACATTTTCGAATATTCTGTTGAAATTACCAAGAGCAGGGATGTGCATTCTAATATGCAGAAGACGCAGGTCACACCTGAAATATCAACCAAATGCTGAAAATAATAACAGGACAGTTAATTTAAAAACATATTACCATATGTAACTAGTCACCATCACATTAAATATTAATTGCAATTAAGCCAGCTGACCTGCCCTTAAGTTAAACTTAATATTTACTAGGTTTTAAAGAAATTTAATTACTGAAATACGTAGGGAACAATTGAAATAAATGGAAGTTAATCAACGAAGAAGATAGAAAATTTAGCTGTGAATTGGAAAAGTCGAGCTTCTGAACGCTGGACAACAATTAAGAATATTTCGAGAAATAATCAGCCATCTTTACCAGTGGTGGGCTTAGGGTATTTTTCTATATTTTATATTGTTAAAATTTGTAGACAGAAATATTAATTAATAAAATAAAAATGAAAAATTAAATTTGGTCTAAAATTTAAATTGGCTATTTTTTTATTCGTCGCTACACCCTACTTTCACCCTTCTAACCCCTATTTGCTTCCAAGTATTTCACTTCTGCAGCGCTATAATATCACTTTAAAGGGATGAATGGATCAGGGTCAAGCAATAGTAAACATAAATAAAATGGGTGTTTTAGTGTGTTTCTCAAAATCTCCGAAGCGACGATATCTATATTTTCTTCCCATACAAATTATATTGTCCGAATATTCTGGAAGAGAAGTTTTACTGGCGGAACAAGCCAAAATCAATTTAGTAGAGAATCTACAAATTCTAATTCGCAGGAAGTAAATTACTTCGGGGGATTTTTTGTTCAATTGTCCCGAGTAGACTATAACAACTTACAGACAATAATTTCATATTAACTTTTCCGTCGGTATTTCGATATATAAATTGATTATTAAATTATTGGAAAATAAAAAATTAAGATTTACAAAATATAGGTAAGAATTTTTCTGTAGATAATTTAATTTCGTTTATTTATTTCATTTCTTTCAATTTATACAACAATGACTTAATTATGTATAATAAATATTTAAATCTGCTTAGATGGTAAGAGAGAAATGTATTGATGTAATAAATAAAAATATATAATTTATAATTTAAAATTTAATATGATTTAAAATAAATATAATGAAATAACAAATTCTTCTGCTTTTTTAATAACTATTAATATAATCAATATCTGATATGCATACATTTAATTAATTTATGCTAAGAAATCATCAGTTGTTCGTTCTACAAATACCCATTACGTGGTCCATATAGTCAAATATTTTTTACATCTGAAATGGTTAAATTCACAAATATTCTGAAAATTCCAAAATCTGGAAAAGAAATTCAGAAATTTTAAAAATTAATTTTCTTCAAAATCGTGATTTTTATTTAAATTCTTTAGTTAATTTTGATAACAATTTTCATAGCAAAATTCGGTCGAACATTCTTTCTAAATACTTGAAGAGGGAAACGAAAAAAACATTTTTTATTTGTTTTCTGAGCTATTAAAAACTAAAGCCCGTCTTTTGATCAAAATTTGTAAGAATTTTTCTTGAAAAAAATTTGGGTGAAAGTTACATTTCCAGATACCCGAAGAAGTGAACTAAAAACTAAATTCAGGATTTTAGAAAAAAAAAGAAAATTTTCTGAGGGGGAGCCGGTAAAAATGCGTGATTTTCTTTAAGAATATTCAGTTCATATTATTGGTTTTTCTTGATCAAAATTTGGAAATGAGACATTTTCATTGAAAAACAAATAACTCGATTTGGTTGAATATTTTTCCTGAATAGTTGATAAGGTAAACCAAAAAATAGAATTCAGGGATTTGGAAAACAAAAGTTCCGGACCGAGTTAGCTAATTTTATGAAATTCGGAGAATTTCTTGAAAATTAAAATTTTTTATTCAAAATTTCGAAATGAAACGAACCATTAAATTTTATTAAAATCCAAAATTTCCCAAAAGTGGTCTCTTATGCGAAATTGTATGCCTCCGGGCATAGGAAGTCAAAGAACAATCGAAAGTTTAGGTTTAGAATAATTCCAGGACATTTCTTGATTTTTTCTGAAATTTTACCGACTTTCTTCGTGTTCTTTTTTCGAATTGTTTATCATTTTGCTCTTAGTTTTTAAGCTGATTTGTATATTTTCCTGGGTTTTTCTGTACTGATTTTGATTTTTTTTGTATAATTTATCCTTCCCTACATGTTACCTATATTTTTGAGAGCTTTAAATTTCTAGAAAATTCTCTGCTTCATTTAGACTAATGTTAGCAGTATCAGCCATTCTTAATGAGCAGAAGCAAATTCTGTTCATTGTAGATAAATTCATATTACGGCTCGAAAATTGAGGAACAAAGTTCCTTATCAGAGGAGTTCCTCGTCTGATTTGTTTGATTTATCGTTTTAATTAAAACATCAGGAGACGTTCCCCGATTCTTAAATAAAATATAAAAATTTCGTTGGTTCCGTATAGTCAGAAAAACAAGTTTTGGATTTAGTTTGGAAATTACCGGGATAGAAAACAAACCCGAAAGAAATGCCCATAAAATATTAAGTCGGGTCAATGCGCAGCAAAATCTGTGTGACTCGACTTAACATCGTCCCACCGCTGGATTTAGCGAATTTCCGACGGGAATGGAAACCCCTGTAGAATATCCTAGTCGAGAATAAAATCAAGAAAATTGAGGAAAACGAGAAAAAATGATAGAAAAATCGGTGATAAAGGGTAGACAAAATGTCGGGAAAAATCCAAAAATCAGGCAATTTTGAAAATAGTCAGAAAAAAATAGGAAAAATAAGATAAGAAATATACGGAAATCTGAGCGAATTTCTAATATGGAAAAGTTCGGAGATAGTCAGAAAAGCAAAAAAAGTGGAAAGTGGAGTAACACATCCGATTATTCTAAATAATCAGATAAGTTCTGAGATATCATTCTCGATATATTTAACTTTCCTATTCCCATGACTAAACTTTCGCCCCTATTCCTATGACTTTTCTTAACTCTTTAAGGCACGGATATTTATTCTCATAAACATTTTCAATTTTACTGAAATTTTCCGACATTTATATAATATTTTTCGATTTCCATTTAATTCTATAATTCTTGGTTTAGGAAATGTTAAATATAAGAATTATATTGAGTTAGGGATTCGGTGATGTCTAAGTTGGAAATGGTCATATACTTATATAAATTTGTAAATGGGTGATCAGATACATTTGGAATTTGGAACATTGAATGAAAATTAGGTAATTTTATGAAGTGTGCAAAATTTCTTGAAATTGGATTTTTTTCAAAATTTAAACTTTTTTTAAAATTTGAAAATTTTTGGAAATTTGGATTGCAAATTTGTACATTTTATGAGAATTGGAAAATGTTATAAATATTTTTTATGTTTCCGATAAGAATCTGAACATTTTTAGAAAATCTGGCATTTTCGGGTAATTTGAAAAGTTCCCAGTCAATTTTAAAAATTTGGAAATAATCATGAAAACCAGAATTTTCAATTTAACTGAAGATTTCATAAGCAAATATTTAAAGAAAAAAATTATTTAATCTAAATTTCATAAAAATTAGTAATTTCAACGCAAGATTTTACTAAATTAAAAATTCAAAATTAAATTTGCAAGTAAATGCGTCGAAATAAATATGTTCGCAGAGAAATTTAACCAGAAAATGATGCTGAAATTTTGGGACAAAAACCATTGTATTATGATAAATTTGATATTTCTATTTCGGTGATATTTCTATGATGGTTTTGTTTCTTCATAGAAATTCTTTAACTTCCTACTATCCAGAGCTTTTCGATTTATATCAAGAATATTAAGTATGCAAAGACCAATCCTTTTACCTCGATATCGCGGCCATTCCTTACTCCTCGATTTTTTCGATGAATTTCTATTTAATTTTTTCCATCAGCCCTAGCACCTAGAATCTAGATTTTTAGTCACACCAAATTCGATCAAAAATAAGTCGAGATAATCGAGAATATTCAGGTTGAGGTTATCGGGAAATATTTCAGAAATTATCAGTAAAAATTCCGAAATATTTGGATAACTTCGAGAATTAAGTATAGAAAATTAGAAAAATAAATAACAGAAATTCTTTTTCATAATTACAGAGATTCTATCGACATTTTTCGATTCTCAATTTTTTGGATAACAATTACCGACATTGCTGCAAAATTCGAATAGTCTAGACCATTCCCACTTCGGAAAGCTATGGGAAAAAATTGGAATTCATAAATTTAATGAATTTTCTTGATTTTAAAAGCCCGACTCAATTGAGTC
This sequence comes from Symmerus nobilis, assembly GCA_027564815.1. Lineage (NCBI taxonomy): Eukaryota > Metazoa > Arthropoda > Insecta > Diptera > Mycetophilidae > Symmerus > Symmerus nobilis. Next base: position 12,873 of record JANTOP010084880.1, on the reverse strand, counting down.
CGATCCAAAATCAATTTATCTTCAATTTATCTATCTATAGTCTCTGTATATACCTCAATTTTAAATAATAATTTATTATTCTTTTAATTATTAAATAATCAGTCTTCGAATAAAACTTAAAATAAAATTCAATTCAAATACATCTACAGTAAAATCAAATATATAAGTTGAAAATTGAAAATAAAAGCTTAAAGCTACCATACTTCAGTAAATGTATATAAAACACCTACTCTCCAACAATTTTCTCTCTCATCGAAAGCTTTCCATACATTTTCATTTTCTTAACTGATTTTTAAATTTTGCACACATGAAACAATATGAACGAATGTTTGTGATTGCAAAACTTTTATATATTGAAACATTTCCGATGATACTTGACTATAAAAATTGTCCCATCTCATTATATTATATTTCCCATCATCTTCAAGAAACGGAACATTTGAATTTTAAATTATCACCGTATTCGGTCGGATCGAAAAAATGAATTAAATATTTGGAGGAAAGAATTTCTCATAGAAAACCACCTACTTATCTCATCCCCCTATTACCCATCTCACCTGTATTTAAAATATATGTTAAATAGCTAGGTTTTAAAAATGATTTTCCCATCTATATGGAATCATTAAATCACCTACCGGCCACCCTGGTTATATACTTATATGCAGTTGTAGTATTAAAAAGTGTCAACGTTAAAAAAAAAAAGGAAAACGAGGAAAACCAGAATGATATATCGTTCAAAATTTATATATAAAGAAACGATATAAAATTTTATAATTGTATAGACGCGCACATTAAATCGCGCCTATTTCTGGGTAAAACAATATTCTGATTGGATGGTATATAAAAGACCCCACCATTTTCCACAATATCGCGTTTGGATATAATTTTTTTTCATTTTATTTTTATCTTTTTTATTTTTATTTAACGATTTTAAATTCCATCGTTTGGTATCCAAATATTACTTTACAATTTCTCGGCTTTTTTTACAGTCCAATTCATCCCATATCCGAACGAAGAGTTTTTCTCTGTAGATGTGTGGGAAATGTTACCGAACACAAATGAAACGGTGTTTTCTAGTAAGAATGTAGTGGATCCCATCTCCATAAAAATGGATATGGATATCTACTACACATGGAAAATTGTGAAACTGGTTTTTATTCAAATGGTGTAGCCAGCCATAAGGTAAGTAAATATTGTGAGTATATAGTGTTATTTTTGGTAGCCACGAGCGCGGGTTTCATGTATGGAATCGGTTCATTTTATATTTTTATTATTTCATCATTGGAATTATATATGTTTTTTTTTTATCCACATTTGTTTTTATTTGCTATATGAACCATTGGGGAGGCCCGAAAACATTGTTACGATATTTTGACCGTCTTGTTTAGTATAATTTTATATTGCGGCGGATACGCATGTGGATTTATTTTTTTTTTCGTATTGAAAGAAACAATTTTAAATATTGTTAGTTTTGTTTATTATAACCATTTTCCACAATCATTTTCTATCGGATCTATAAACTAATTAAAGAAAAGAAAATTTAGATAACATAAATATTGTGTTTTTCGAGGTGTATACAATAAGAAATAAAATTCACATAACAATTTTTACGATAGCGACGGTTGAATGTTTTGTGAAAATCGCGTCTCATAATTTTGCCTCTCAAAATCGGGAAACAATCAATTGGGTGTCAACAACAATTGATATAAATCAGTGGATAATCAGTGCAAATTTATTAAAGAATTATTAAAATTTAAAACCAAAATACTAGTATAATGTGAATGAATTCTGAAATTATATAAAATCAATTTACAATCAATAAATCGGATACCATTTGTGGCGGTTATTGTTTTACTTATTTCTTTAAAATTCATTTTTTGAAAGGAATGTATTATCAGGTTAGGGGATTCCCATCCTTATAAAAAATCAAACATTGAATCCAGTAAAAATAATGATCTCCCTTTCTGCATATATCTTTTCATCCCATATGAACACTGTATATTTAGAAAAATTGGGTAATTATTAAAGGCGGAAGTACATTCCATTAAATGTATATATATACATATATATTCAATTATATACTTCAAAAGAAAAATCGATAATAAATAGTATATAAGAAGTGAAATAGAGAAAATTTTCTGAGAAATCTTGAATATTTTTTTTCGGTGTAGAATTTTCGGTCCATCCTATATATTTATCAACCAAAATGAATGAAAATCGCAATGTATATAAGGATTAATTGTTAGATTTTTTTTTATCTATATTAAAACAAATGTAGTGTTTTTGGAGAGACAGAGGGTATGTATCTTTTTATTTAGTTATATGGATGCTTATCCGGTTACCCGAATATTCTTTCCTTTTTTTCCTGCGGATATTTCTGATAGCTTGATGGGTGATCTGCCGAAACATTTATCTTTATTGATTGATAATAGTAAAACGTATAATTTAATTTTGGAGAGAAGGGGTGTGTGGGGTGATTATTGGCGAGCTTACGATATTTTTCGATTTTCTTAATTTTTTTCCCTTATTTAAGTGGAAACAATAGTGGAAAAAAATTCTATTGTATTATTTAGTCCTTTTTGGAAGATAAGGAGAAAAAAATATATATAAGTATTCTTTCTGTCTAGACTTGAGCATATAGAGAGACAATGACTAGACTTAGAAAACAAATAATAAAATAATAATAAAAGAAAAACTAAAAGAAGAAAATCTATGGTATTTTCTTTCGTAATTCATCTCGACTAATTTTCCTTTTCATCTCTCTAACAAATTTGAAAATCATAAATATTTGATGTAATTCTTACATTATTTTATTTCATCTGACATGCCACTGTCCTTTTCCGTAATGTCTTCAAGATCTAGCTAATAATTATCGTTTTAATGGACGGTAGTTAATACAGTAAACTCAATGAACCTTAATGACCTCCAATTTTATCTACGATTATATTTTATTTCGTTAATATTTCTGAATTGATTCCATTCGAATGATTAATTTATTGGATTTCATACATCAGAAAACCACAAAAGTCTAAGTCCAGAATCGGCCTGTCTTTCGAATCTTTAAACCTATTTTATACTCTGATCTCTAACCGGTCAAAATAGAAAATCCGCCGACAAAAATAGCTCGACAAATTAGATTAAAAACCTCGGTAGGCCTTTGACTTCCTCGTAGATCTGGTTATTTCGTCAGTTCGATTTATTTCTATTAATTGGCTCTTTCTAAAGTATTCATAGACATAGTCCCCAGTATTTGCCTTTTGTACCGATTCTAATTCGAGGGGGTAACTACTTGACGAAAATATGTACCATGAATTCTGAATTCCAAATGAATTCCATGAATTCCAAATGAATTCCAAATGAATTCCATGAATTCCAAATGAATTCCATGATTTCCAAATGAATTCCATGAATTCCAAATGATTTCCAAATGAATTCCATGAATTCCAAATGAATTCCATGAATTCCAAATGATTTCCAAATGAATTCCAACAAGATGTACCATGAATTCCATAAGTAGTTACCCCCTCGTTCTAATTGGTATGCATAATATCGTACAAGGTTGACCGTTAATTCTAATTACAATTATACATATTGAGTAATTCAAAGAAAATCTGGAAAAAAATTGGTCCTAAGTAGAGGTGAAGGCGCAGAGCACACCTCGAATTCCTCGGGGTAAAAATTTAAAATTTGTATATAGATCTAGCATTCCCGAATTTTCTATTCTATTTCCGACTTCTTCAAGACTTTTAACCGAATTTTTTTTCGATTTTCCTGTATTTTTTATAGAAATTTGCAGTATAATCTTACTTGCCTCGCAGACAGTTAGGTGCCTAATTGACGAGTTATTCAGTTCTGTAGAGATCTATCCGAAAAATTTTTCTTTTGTTAAAACAATCAAAATCAATAAAAAATCTATAAAAAAGATAGGAATAAGCATAACTATAGTCAGGCATAACTATAGTCTCTACTTCTTCTTCTCATTTTCCTTATCTTCTCTGGTTTCCTTATCTCGAATTTTTACGAATTTTTTCCGACTTTTAAAATTCTCTTTAAATTTAGCAATTTACTTGACTTTTCCTGAATATTTGCCGCATTTAATTGAATTCTCTGAATATCGGCTAATTAATTCCTATTGCCTCAACATGTTTTTGGATTGTCTCCCGATGTTGGTGGATTTGTCTAAATTTCATCTATCAAATTCATTTGACTGAAGACTATAGAAGCATAAAAGCAATTTTATTTTAGTCAGGTTTTGCAAGGGCATTGATAGAGTAGTCTAAGCGTAGAGTTGAGCCTACATAGATGATCATAATTAAAATTTCGAAAGTAAGTCCTTGGAGGCGGTATGTCAGTTTTTTCACCCGTTTCCAATTTGATTTTTGGGGAATGAATTTTGTAGGAACGGTTAAGTGCATAATATAATCTAATTTAAACGAAATTGAGGGGGGGGGGGTGTAGAAATCTTGACAGATCAATCTGGATATTCCTTATGCGGAAACGTTTCTAAATTTCCAAGTTTTACATATTTCGGGAAATAAAGACTATTTTTCAAAAAAGGTCGATTTTTCGTAGGGCACCTCGACCTATATCAACTCGCCTAAAATCAGGGGATGAATTTTATAGAAAAGTTTCTTCCACAATTTTCTCATTTGATCCTTAGGTATATTTCCGCATGACCTGATTTTCCGGTTTCCAAAGAAAATTTTCAGGAAATTAATGTTTTCTTCAAGATAGTCAGAGAAATGTTATAAAATCCAAGCTTTTCTTCGATTTTTTGGTGAGACAAACGAGAAAATTCAAAACAATTTTTTGAGAAATTTTTCTTAATAAAAACTCTTCGTAAATAGAACTTAGAAATAGTTTTCCATTGTCAGACTAGAAAATTTTTGTAAAAAAAAAATTCGCTAAAAATTTTTGAGAAAATTTCGATTAAAAATCGATCAATTTCATTGAATTTTATACAAGTCGAGTTTTAAGGCGATTTTAATAAAAATTTTCCTGAATACAATGATTTTGCGATTTTGCTGCTGTTTTATTTATCGACTCGCCCAAAAATCGGGGTTGTTTTTTTTTAAATTTGTTTCATAATTTCGTGACTGCATCTTTAAATTTAATTTTCCAATTCCGATCCCTTAACAAAATTCCGTGAAAAACTTCGGCAGATAAAGTACGTACATTCATTGCATTAATTTTATTCTTAATGAACCTAATATTAATCCTATTAACTCATAATAAAGTTGCCCACATTATATACCCACATTAATTTAAATAAGAAATTTTTATCTAAGCCATATTAATTACTTCCTACCTTCATTATTTAATTCTGCAATTGTAATTGCCCGTTTATGGTATCAATTTGCGAGTTGAATTAGTCAATAATTTAACTTATATTTTTGTGATAACTCATACCGTTTTGAAGGCCGACGGCGAAAAGGTCTACAAGATATACAATATTTTCATATTTGTGAACAATTTTTGAAATAAAAATAGGATTTGGGAATCGTATCGATCTTTTAGTGGGACAATTATCTGCCCGCAAAGAATATACATAAATTATTTAATTACCTGGAATTTTTCAAAATAACTTTGAGAGCTTTCTGAATTATTTAAGTTCTTCACTAATTGCCAGCAAATTTTAATATAATCTCAGGCATTTAGACAATATTCTGCCAATTTCTTTCAAATTGATGATTATTTACTATTTTTTGCAAATCTGTGAAATAATCATGTGAAAAATGTTCCACTAGATTAGGACATTCTACTTATGATTTTTTTTTTGGGAAAATTGCTGGAAAATATTTAGTTTCCGCCAGATTTGTTTAATATATTCGTTCTTCAATTTCTTCCAAAAATGTTCAAAAATTGTCAAAACATACGTATAAAATATTCCTTTATTCATAAATATGTCTTTAGATGTATAATATGCATTTGTACAGAAAATATGCTCTAACGAATTAAGCTTATTTGTATAATTTCGTTATGAAGTCCATTTATAAGCCATAGTTATGCGATAAGCAAGAAATATATAAGCCAAACCAAGATAAGCCAATAATTATCTGAATTTACATATTAATCCGAAGTCTAGTTATTAAACATTTGGCAGCACAACACTTTAATTAAATACCAGTAGGTATTAATATTGAAGTAGATAGAGAAAATCACTTTTGAATGTGATTCACATCAAATTCACACAAACCTTAAAACTATCAAAAGTTATGCTTAGTGGTTAAGAAACAGTGGCGTGCGGTCAACATGTCCATAAGGGGTGCAGAATTTTATATTTGCCTGGGGCAGAAAAACTGAAAAATTGGAAAATTTAATATTTCGGAAAATTTGAAATTTCTCCAAGAAAATATCAGAAATTCGTAAACATTTGATCCGAAATTTCCCGGATCATTTTCTTTGGATCCAAAGAAATGTAATGACACAAGAAGCTTATAAATTAGTTGAGAAAAAATACAGAAATATCAAAACTAAACTTTTCTTACAAAAGCTCTGTACAAACTTAAAAGCTCTCAGAAAGCTTTATTATCCAAACCTTATTTTTTACGCTATAAAATTTATTTTCAATACAGATAACGATCCTTTAACCAAATTTCAAATTTTCCCAAAAAATCTCGAAAGCTCAAAATAAAAATATCTTTTGGTATAAATTGGAATCGAACTTTTATCCCATTAATTAAATTTAAATTAAATATGAATTTTTAACAGAAAGTTTTTTCCAAGCTATTAAAAGCTCAGCGAAAGCTCTAACTTTCGATCTAAATTTTTTCCGTTTTGAAATATATTTTCCATCCAGATAATGGCTCATTTACGAAATTTCAACGTTTTCCTAAGTGAAGCTTTAAAAATCTCGTAAGCTTATTGATAGCTTAAAATTAAAATGTCATTTTATATAATTTGGAATCATTAAATTTAGGTAAAATATGATATTTTCGTTCATATCTTAATCCACTGTAAGCTCAAAGTAAGCTTTAAGTTTATAACTCAATTTTTTACGATTTAAATCTATTATCTATGTAGACATCGGTTATTCCATGAAATTTCAAATTTTCACCAAAAAATATGCTCGAAAAATCTAGAAAACTCATTGAAAGCATATGTTTATCCAAAATTTTAGGCCATACAACTAAGGACGTTGTATGGCTGCATGATAATTTGCCTTCAATTTAATTTAATTCATTAAAGTTTCGTTAACGAAAGTTTCCGATTTCATTTAAATTTATTTATCGGGAAATGAGATAATGAATTAAATAATATTAAATTTTAATTAAAAGCTTAAAGCTTGATGATTATTAAAAAGTTATTAAATAAAAGTGGTGTGCTCTGCACCTTCTCTGCATTAGACTGCACGCCACTGTTAAGAAATATGACTTCAATTTCATAAGTTTACTATTGCGGAATTTATTAACTTGCTAGAATTAGAATCAATTATAAAAATTCAATAATGGATAGGGAGTATATAAGTCCTTGGACGTAAATTTTGAGTATTTCGGAGCTTTCGGAGTATAGCTAATTTAAGTATTTAAAAAAATGTATGAATTGTTCAATGAGAAGTACCAAAACATATAAAGCATTACAATACCAAAAACTGTTCATAAAGTACGAGCCGCCAAATTTTATACGCGGAACAGAAATCTCAACTCCCAGAAGTAAGAGTTCATTTTCAGTACGCATACTGATGATGGATATGTTATTGATTGAGGATACATTGAATGGTTAGTGAAGCCTAACCTACCGTTTCTTACATAATGTGCGTATACTTTGAGGCTGCTTAAAATAATTTTCTCAAAATTATTTCAACTTTAAAAATTACGGTAAATTTAAAGCGCTGAATATTTTTAATTTTAAAAATAAGTCCACTATAATTGTCTACTTTTCTTAAAATATGATTGAATATTCCCTATCTCCAACTACCGATATAATAATTCATATCCCTGAGACTAGAATTAATCCTGAACATTTTATAACTTTCGGTCGACATAGCAGATAGATATAATTAGGATTTCACACATATTTGAGTTGAATTAAATTTTGAAGTATTTTTTCTAACGATATGTATACGTGACCGGCCAATCGTGCGTATTTTTTTATTATGAATTTATATCGTAATATCGTTTTAAGCAGTTGCTAAGACGTACAAAGCAGTGAAGAAATTATGACCTATTCGAATCCTTGAATAAAACATGTTCAATTCTTCTAACTCAGCCTTTGATCATAGAATATATCTCGCGATAAATTTCGTCACAATACAAAACTGAGCATTAGGCCAATAGTTAACCTTATTAAGCCTTATTCAGCAGAGAGGACGTGACAGGTCTGGACAGGTCTTAGTTCAAATTCACGTCTCCTTATTTATGTATTTTGACTTATCTATGCTTTTTTACGTCTCCTTATTTATGCTTATTGGATTAATTAACTAATTACTAAAACGCCCTAAGATCTAAAATCTAAGATTGTATAACAAAAATAGGTAAATCATATGAACTGATTGGGGCTTTTTTCCTTGGGGGGTTCTCGATTTATTTTTATTATATTTCCATTATTTCAATGAAATATCTTCGAAGATTTCGAATTTTTGTGGATTTAATTTGACGGAAACTTTTAATAAAATATTAGAAGTAATGCAATAGGATTTTTAAAAGGAAAAAGTCGTGGGTCGAAATCTGGGATTCAAAGTCAGGGAAAATTAATTCATTGAACACTTAGAGTAAAAATTAATCTTATCATCTATCCCAATAAGCAATTTTATTTCCAGACCATGATAATTTTTTGTTATTTCCAAAATATTCTAATTCCACGTTAATCTCAACATTTAAGTTACCAATAAATCGTCTCAAACGTCTGTACATGCGAATAATAAATTAAATAAGGAATCAATAACCTTAAGCGGAATGACTCAATTGAAAATTTATTATTTCCATAAATAAAACCAATTCTATGATTAAATACTTGTTTTAATTTATTTATTGTGTTATGAAGAAAAAAATGGTATCAAAAGAAAACATTAAGGAAAACACCTCAAGTGATAACGAACGATATTACTTAGATATTAATGTTTATATTAAATGAAAAATTATTATTAATAAATTTAGTCATCGGCAAAGCCCATAATGTTGTTGCTATTTTTCCGATATTAATTTTAAATATTTATTGAATAGAAAATTACTCCGATATATCTTTGATAAAATATAGAATGAAAATAAAATAAATCGTTATTTACACAATTTTATTTAAATTGAAAAGTAAAGTAAAGTTAAGTATTAAGTAAAAAATAAAAAATTATTTTACATTAAACGCGCATATTTATTATCAAAATAATTTTTTTCTTTTAATTTTAATTCACCTGAAATTGATAAGATCGGTGGAAAAATAAATGTTTTATTATTAAATTAGGTGCAAGAAATATAATGTAAAAGTAAAATCAAATGAGTAAGGTGAATTATTACCTAAAAACCTAGATTGGTATGAAGGGGGCATGCCATTGGATTCGATTCAAAAACTATTGAATCCAATCCGTTCTGATTGAAGACACCGAATCCATTTACTTTATGGAATGACCCATAAAAATTATTCAGAATCGTCTTATCATTTTTAATTGAATTTAAATAAAAACTTGTAAATAATAAATAACGTATTTCTTTCTTTCCAATTTTTTGTAATACAATTCAAGAAAAAATAACAAGGTAGTAAATATTTATGGATGATTGATTTTTTACTCAAAAAAAAAAAATGTTTCCTATCAAAATATCAATATTATCTATTGATAAGAAATTTATTTATATATACGTATGTATGAAAATTGAATAAAAAAATAATTTAAAACAGGTTAAGGATATTTGATAATACCTCTTATTACAATTTTTCGTATATTATCGATTGAATTGACGGTTTTAAATAAAAACTAAGTCTACCGGGTGTGTAATAATATAATCAAGTATTAATACGGATTTTTTTTTGTTGGGCAATTTCATAATCACTGATGATTTTGATTTGATCGACTAAAAACTATTTGCAAAATGTTTAAAATGATAATGAACATATATGATATGATAAAAGCGGCTATAATCTTTATTTAGTGGAATTTTGGATGTATATAGGTCACTAACTGGCGCCAACAAATATGACATAATCAGTAGTTTGTGATTAGTCAGCCAACTTTGTCATATGTCAATGGAAACCGCTCGATCATTTAATTTAATTTAATATGTTTTGAATTAGAACAGATACTACACTGTAACCAAGCCTATTAGATATGAAATTGGTCGAATATTTACCTATGTTATGTTTAATTAAATCCTCATAATTTTATCCTATATTGTGTAAAATTTAATTTCTAAATATATATAATATAATTCTAAATATATAATTGCAATATAAATAAATATAAATATTCTCTTTTTAATATTGTAATATTGTAACAATATGTAACATTTATTTCTTATTTTAAGAATTGACTACCTCTAATTTTAATAGCATGAATTAGAAGCTTGTATTTAAATGATAAAATTATTATTATTTACTAGCAATTTAAAGCTATTTGCTTAAAAAGAAATATTATTATAAAATAAAACAAAATATCTTAATTTGATAAAAATTACAAAATCAATATAATTTTTTTATATTATACAAAAAATTTGTTGAATTATAATTTCTCATTATTTCCATTTTTTTAAATGTAAATATAATAATAATGATATATTAAAATATTATTAAATAATATCGAAAATAAAATATATAATTATAATATTATAATTTAAATTATACAATTTATCAATTTCCGATAAATACTCGATATTCTATTAAATCTGACCAGTCTGAAATCAGCGACGCGCAGTATTATGCGCGGAAGGCGCACAGCATACCTGAAATATCAAGAAAATCGTAACCAGATAAATTACTTCTGGCTCGAGTTCTATTGAGATCTCCCCCAATTCTATCGCCTTTTCCGGGTTAATTTTAACTAAGAAATTTTACCATTTACAATTTTAATTTGAAATTTGCCCCATTTTCCCAATTATGCCATCCACTTAGCTTGACCATCTTATATTTTTTTAACGACTTTCTTGACTTTTAATAAATTTTCCCAATTTTCATCATTTTTTTTTCCACAAATTTTCGCCACTTCAAATTTTCAGAATTTAATTTTTTTATTATCTGAAAAATCAGACAAATGTCGGAAGAAGTTCAGAAAAATGGACGAGTCGGAAATATTGGCAAAATATGGCGAGAAATCAAAACAAAAATCGGAAGAAATAAGATAGAATTCCCAATCATTTTGGGCAAAATTGGAAGTCGAATAAAATAAGAAACGTTTAGAAATAGTAGGTAAGAATGAGGGAAATCTTACAAAATCTGCTAAGATTTTCCCAGAAAACTTGTGAATTAATTCAGAATAAGTCGGGAAAAGTTAGAACAATTCATAAAAATTGTAGGTGTTACTCTATATCTCTGACGGACATCGGTATGTCTCTGAACACCCAGTCTATAAGAAGTATTTAAGAATTTCATGTTAATTACTCGAAAAATCGTGGATTCTTCTGGGATATCTGTACTCAATTTCAGGATTCTATTTCGAGAAATGGTGAAGTTTCAATTATTTATTGTGTCTTAGGTCATTCACACTCATCATGATAATTCTTCAACATATGTCTAATTAATTTTCTATCATTCTAGGCTTATTTTAAGCCTATTTAGGACGATGGTTATGGTTAGCCCATGACTTTTCTTAAAAATCGATTATTTCAAAATAGAGCTTCTATGATTAGTTACCTGATTAAAAAATTCTGAGCGCGGTATGACTTTTATAAAATTTATTTAAATTCTTTAGTTAATTTCTCCTTCTTTTTAAGTAAAAATTTTTAAATAGCAATTTCTCTAAATTCGGCCGAATTGGCTGAATGTTATTTTCTGAATAGTCGATGAAGTAAACTGAAATCCACTTTCAGGATTTGCCAAAGAAAAATGCTGAGGAGCTATTTGAGCTTTTAAAAACCCCTCAATTGTCTCTAACAATCTTCGGCCAATCTTGCGTCCCCTTAATTTCTTTTTATTTATCAAAATTTTCAAAAATTTCTCCTAAAGGAAATTGGTTCGATTGGGTTGAAAGCTCATATCAAGATTTTACTAAACAAAATTGTCTGAACAAGTCGAGCTTTTACTCTTTTTTAACCAAAATTTTTGAATTTTTTTCGAGTTGAAATTTTTTTTCAGAATCCTTGATGAAGTAAACTACAAACAAATTTCAACATTTTGGAGAAAAACATTTTCTTATACAGTTTCGAGTTTTTAAAAAATCCGTGCATTTCCCTAGCAATCTTTAGTTAATTTTGCCGGTTTTGTGGATCAAATTTTCTGAATGGAATTTTTTTATAAAAGAAAATTCGGTCGATTTGGTTGTACAATTTTTTCTGATTTTCATGACCCCTTTTTGACAACATTTTTGAATTAATTTTTTTTATCTTCAAAAAATCTCTTCATTTGACTGAAAGTTTTTTCCTGAATATACTAATAAGTTAGAGTTAAACTAATAAGTATATTAATTTCAGGATTTCGTACAAAAGAATTTGTTTAGCCATTTATTGAGTATGTGGAAAATATATTATTAATTTTCAAGAACAATTTAAGTTGATACGGAGGGAGTATTATAGACTGCACGTCTTATTTGACCTCTTCATGGCATAATGGGTATGACGCCCGCTTTGAAGAGGGAGGTTTGCAGGTTCGAGGTTCGAAGCCAGATGTCGACATCACAAAAAATTATTATTTCAATAATTTGTGATCGTCACAATGATCAAACCTGAATCCGCGTCATTTCGGATGGTGACGTAAAGCTGGCGGTCCCGTGTATAAGAATATAAGTATTCTTATACA
>JANTOP010084769.1:0-20562 GCA_027564815.1 Symmerus nobilis | reverse complement strand
TAAAGCCTGAAATTAAACCCTTTTGTTTTCATTAATTGCATTGGATTATATAGGTGGGCCCCGAAATAAATAAGAGTTGACAATGGGGTCGCCTTAAAAAAAGTGTGAGAATCGCTGGTTTAGCGCCTTGTGACTATGATTCACACTAACTGACAAAATTATTATATAACGGAAAGCTCGTTCTATATTTAATTTTTTCGAACAAGTAAAAAATTAAGTTCGAAACCTAAGCTTTCATTGAACTTACAATGGATTGAGAAAGCTTTTAGGAAAAATGGTATATTTTATTTAAATTTAATGAATGAAATAAAAAGTATATTTCAAATTATATAAAATGAACTATTAATTTTTAGCTTTCAATGAGCTTTCGAGATTTTTTAAACTATATTTTGGAAAATATTGAAATTTCGTAGTTGAGTCGTTTTTTGGATAGAAAATGGATTTTAAACGTAAAATATGAAATTCGAAACTAAGAGCTTTCGTTGCGCTTTTAATAGTTTGGATTTTTTGATTTCAGCGAAAATTAAACATTTTATTAAAATTTAATGAATGGGATAAAAATTTATATCCAAATTATGTAAAACGACATTTCAATTTTAAGCTTTCAGTGAGCTTTCGAGATTTTTGAAGCTTTTTCTCCGGAACATTTGAAATTTTGTTAACATATAGTTATTTAGATTAAAAATATATTTTAAAACTTAAAAAATAAGGTTCAGAAGATTGAGCTTTCTGGGAGCTTTTAACTCTTTGAAGAGCTTTTGTATGAAAAGTTTAGTTTTGAAATTTTTCTATTTTTTCCCAACTAATTCATAAAACTTCTTGCATCATTACATTTTTTCGGATCCAAAGAAAATTATCGGGAAGTCCGGATTAAGAGTCGCTATGTTCGATATTCAATTTTTTGTTGACCGCACGCCACTGTATTTTTGATAGTTAGACAATTTAAGGGCAAATTAATATATTCAATTACGACATATCTTTGTAGAATCTTATCATATAATCATTAATTTGAGTAGTTCCCATTATGAAGGGAAATATATTATGTATAATGGATATTCTCTCGCAGAGTGTTTTAGATAGAGGATGTCCCCCAGAAAGCTCTAAAATTCATAGATATGTAGTATTTTAACAGCCTTGTCACTCACTATTGACTGACTATATATCACAAAATCATCAATTACTAGTTACATAAAATTATTGAACTGTTAGTATATCGGGTATTCGACGGCATAATCAAAGTTTAATTGATTATGATTAATATTGATTCAGAACGAATAGCTAGAATCATCTTTCCAGCATGTTTGATCGGTCTTAAAATAATCGGTTTAGCACCGTTTATGATCGATTGGAAAACGTTAACAGCCACCGAATCTAAGCTATCCCTAGTCTATTCATTTATCATTGCTTGGACCGTTTCAACATTTCTACCAATTGTATTGTATGTAGCTTTCACCTCTGATCAAGACAAAGATCAGAGAGTGTTATTTTACTTCTCTATAACTCATGGATTTATTTACTATCTCATAACTCCTATCGTTTATATATTACAAATCATTCACCGTACAAGACTCATAAAATTATTTTTCGAATTTCAAGAATTGAAGGAGAATCTACGATCAATCTATCCAGATCATCAATTTTTTGATCGAAAATTAGTTATCCGATATACGATAGTGTTCGTATTTGCCGTTTATGACTTAAGTTTCGCGGTATGTACTAACCTATCTGGACCGAATGCTGATTCAAATCCAGTACCATATAGCTTACAAATAATGGCCGTTGTATTATCGATCTCTATACCAATGGTGGTATTTTTCGGATATACGTTTTCAATGGTCACTTTACGGCAAGTTTTTTGTATATTGAATCGGAAATTGAGGGAAATTGTTGGTGAAATAGAGAAAGATAAGATCGATCGGAAAATGACACATTTTAAGCGAATGTCAAAGCAATGTGATCAAAGCGATCAAATCGATTGTATAGCAATTTTGTACGGACGATCGTATGAATTGACTCGTAATATTAATGGAACATTTTCAGTACAAATTTTACTGATTTTAATTCAATCTTTATCAGCTTTCGTATTTGAAGTTAGTATGATTGAATGATTTATGATAACCGATTTTACGGTATGATTTCTTTTAGATTTACCTACTTTACCATATCCTTGTAATCATTATTTCGAAATCGACTGAAGATAATTTGTATGAATTCATACTTAACAATTCATTTTGGTTTACATTGGGGTACGTACAAAGAATAATAATACAAATTGGTCAAGTTTGTTTTCTTATTGATTCAGCGTCGTCCGTATCGAGAAAGGTACTTAAGGATTCGATTTTTTTTCCGATTTTTATCTCCTTTATAACTCATTTAAGGCGAAGAAAATTAGCGATGCTTTCGGAAAAAATATTACTGAGAATTTAGATGTTCGCTTGCAACGTAGTGTAAGTATTGATTATTTTACCCGCGGGTATTATAATGGGAGATTTTACGGTAAAAAATTTATATTCTTCGATTTTCAGATAGGAATATTTTCAATTCAACAATTACATCAGAAGTTGAATCTCACAATTTGTGGATTGTTTGCGATGAATGAGAAATTGATTTATCTTGTGAGTCGAAATTTGTTTAAAATTATTTAATTTGTTTGGAAATTCAATTGTTAAATTAATCAGTTTTTAACAGGTGCCGTATCTTACATAATAATTTCCATACAATTTGAACGAGCAGTGGGGAAATCATCTATTCAAATATAGCATTTAATTTATTTAAGTTTTTAATTAATTGTATATTTTGAGAAATAAAATTATGAATCAAAAATAAGCCTAAATTTACTTGAAATTTTCTGGCAATAAATTTTATTTAGGAAAGTCTCCCTTTCGATATCCCGGGAGCGGATATAATTTTCTATCCGCTTTTTAAGAAAATTTTTGATTTTAAAAAAATATCAAAATTTTCTGAATTTCAAAAAATATCAAAATTTTCTGAATTTCAAAAATTTTCTGAATTTTCTCAATTTCAAAAATTTTTCTGATTTTCAAAAATCTAGAATTATTCGATTTAAAAAAAAATTCCAGTTTTTCCAATTATTAAAAATTTTCGAATTTCATGATTTAGCTAACGGGATTGAAAATTCCTATCTTAATGGGATCCCTATCTACAGATTTGAATAATTTTGGGCCTAAATGATAGAGGAACATGTCTGGTTACGAAATAAAATATAAAATAGACAGGTCAATATTTCAGAACAGGATTCTGAATTTATATTGAAAAGTCTATGAAAAATCAATTGTAAATGAGACCCAAACGGAATAAAATCTCATATCTCTGGGTTTCCTTATCAGATTTATTTGATTTTAATTCTAAATGATAGCAGAAGATTTCTAATTTGAAAATAAAATATAAAATTGATAAGTTCTATGTTAAAAATCCGGAAATTTTTCATGAGAAAATCGGAAATTTAAATTCTTTTAAATATTTTCGGATTTTAAATTTTGGTTACTTTTGAAATTTTTAACTGAGAATTTTTTAGTTTTAAAAACCTATTTTTTGTCTAGATAAAGGTTATTTAAAAGAATTTAAAAATTTCCATAATAATAAACCATTTTAACCCGAAATTTTAGGTCCCCTTTTAAACCGCAAAAAAACGTTGGCAATTTCCGGAAATTTTCTATGGGAATCGGGAAATCTTATTATAGGGTCTAATTCCAAAATAAACAAGGAATAGATTTTGTTAAATAATCTTTTCCAGAAAAGTGACCCCTTACGATTTTATCAGGAGTTTAAATCACCTTATAGGGAGATTACCCGAAATTAATGTCGGATAATTAAAAATCCTGAAATATCGGTCTGGAAAAGCATCAAATGGAGAAACTCTATTTTACAAAAGTTGTTTGGTATTAAATTTCAGATGAAGTATATCGCAATTAAGGGTTAATATTAACCCTTAATTGGTAAGGGTCCCCTATCGATAACCGGAAGGGAAGAGGTTAACGGAAAATTTATGAAAATTTTTCTTATCTCCAAAGGACTCGATTTTCCAAAAAAAACTGAAAATTATTTTGAATACAAAATTCGATGATTTCTTCATTTTCCGAACAGCCTAAGAGAAAATTCCGGGAAATTTTCTTCGGAAATAGAAATATCTAATGATTAGATTTTCTTCATATATAAAAAAGGAATAGATTTCCTTGAATACATTTTTATAAAAAAGCCACCCCTTCCTATTTTTAAGGGGGTGGACATTAATTTCTATGATAAATGTAATTATGTTTGAAAATTCCTCAAAGAAATTCCGGGGGAATAAAAAATTTGAAATTTGGATTTAAAATCATTTTATGGATGACTTTTTCAATCAATGGAGAACCAAATATTAAGGGGTTATCCTGGAAATTATGTTTTAAAATAATTTAAAAAAATAACATTTATCGGTATTCGTCTACTCACTTGTTAATAACTTTGATTTCTCTGTGGATTTTTCTCCATTTTTCCCACAGACAAATCGGTTAAAAGCCAAGAAAAAATCAGAAAAAAATAGGAAAAAAAGACTAGAAAAAATATAAAAACAAATCATAAACCAGGAAGAACTGGATGATTTTTGTCATAAAAATTCGTTGACTTTTACCAGTAAAAATTCTGCGATTCTCATCAGTAAAAAACCGTTGATTTTTTCTCGTAAAAATCATTGATTTTGATCAGTAAAAAAACATGGATTTTGTCCAGTGAAAAATCTTTCAACAGAAGAAGTTATCGATTTTGACCATTTAAAATCATTGATTTTGTCCAGTAAAAAATCTTGTAATTTTTACTAGAAAAATTATTTATTTTGATCAGTAAAAAATCATTGATTTTGACCAGTAACAAATCATTGATTTTGTGCAGTAAAAAATCATTGATTTTAACCAGTAAAAAGTAATTGATTTTAACCAGTGAAAAAATCATTGATTTCGAACAGAAAAAATTATTGATTGCGACCAGAGTAAATTATTTATTTCTACTAGAAAAAGTTATTTATTTTGCCCAGTAAAAATCAGGTAATATTTATCTAAACTTTTAGTTCGTCTGTCAAAATCGAAATAATTAGAAAAGTAAGGGAATAGTCAGAAAGGACTTTTTCTTGTCCTGACGTAAAAAAGTTGAGGAAATATTTGAAAATATCAAGTAAAAGTATAGCAGATTCAGGAATCATCAGAGTAATTGTTAGGAAAATTCGGGAAAAATATTAAAAAAAATCATAAAGGTGGTTAGAAAAATTCAGATTAAGACGCTCTGAGAAAAGGCTCAAAAATCGATGACTAAAATTGATGAGAAATCAATAAAATGGTATATCAATTTTTTAGTCTTTTGCCAAAATTTTTGCCTGTAATAGGAATTTTTTCCTGGCCCTCCTTCCATTTTTTAGCATTTACCAAAGTTTACCTAACTTTTCTGAATTTTCATGAATTTTTCTTACTCTCAGAATTTTTATATCCTTTTTAGGAATTTTCCCCGATTTTTTCCCAAAAATGAGAATAATCAAGTGGGAAAGGAGGGGCATTTTTTTCAATTATATCTTGTATTTAATTCTTTTAATTTTAATTTATTAATTTATTTTTACAATTATTTATTTTCTTCTACAAATTTTTATTTATTTCATTAAAAATATTTTATTTTACTAAAGCTTTTTGTAACGAAATTTAATTTAATGATATAACTAAACTATAACTAACATATTATAATTAAACTAATTGTAAGATAAAATTAAGATTGTATTTTAATTAGCTGATTTCTTAACAGCACGTTCAAATTGTATGGACATTATGATGTAAGAAATGCCACCTGTAATAAACTAATTAAATAATATATTTTTATTAATTATAATTTATAATAAATCTATATTTTCTTACCAGATAAATTAATCTTTCATTTATTGGAAACAATCCACAAATATTTAAATTAAGTTTCTGATGTAATTGTTGTATTGAGAAAATTGCAATCTGAAATTGGTAAGATTTTCTTTAATCAAATGAATGAAATTTATCTGAGAAAACTTACACTCTGCTTTAAGCGAACATCAACATTCTCTGTAAGATTTCCTCCAAAAGCACTACCAATTTTCTTTGCCTGGAAAAAATGAAACACAGAATTTTAATTTCTTAGACTAGAAATCAATGTCTGTACATATTACCGATTTTGCAACGGATGATGAAGCTGTAGCAGGAACAGCTATTCCAGCGATATGTATAAAAAAGGATTGTAGAGTATACATTGTAAACATGAATCTATCGTTCATTACATAACCGTATAATAAATGTTCTGTTAAATTTGACAGAAATATTGCGATAACATGATAAAAGAAATAAATCTATCAAATAGAAAATGACAATCGTCTTAAAAATAAGATCTCATCAGAAAGGATCAAAATTACCTCTACCACAAAAGCGGTTAAGACTTGAATTAGAATAAATAAAATTTGCAAGGAGAATATATCATTAACTTCTCGCACCAAATCATATGATCGTCCATATAGAATGGCTACACAATCGATTTGATCACTTTGATCGCATTGCCTTGACATCCTTTTGAAAGTTCTCATCTCTTTATCCCTCTTATCTCGTTCAATTTCATTGACAATATTATTCAATTTAATATTCAATATCTTAAAAAATTGTTGTAAACTGATCATTGAAAATGAATATTCAATATATACGACTATAGGTATGATCACTGATAAAAATATGGAAATGAGAATTAAGATCGATACGAAATTTGGAGTCGATATACTGTACGTATAGGTTGTGGAGGCAAATTTACATAAAGCGAAAATGAATAGGGTCATATATCGAGTAA
Source organism: Symmerus nobilis (assembly GCA_027564815.1). Taxonomy (NCBI): domain Eukaryota; kingdom Metazoa; phylum Arthropoda; class Insecta; order Diptera; family Mycetophilidae; genus Symmerus; species Symmerus nobilis. The sequence continues at coordinate 13,731 of JANTOP010084769.1, read as the reverse complement.
TTAATTTCCGATCAATAAATTTATAATCCGGATAAATAGATATTAGATCGATTTTTAAACGTTCAAATTCTAGATATAAATTAATAATCCTTTTTCTACGGATTATCTGTAATGTATAGACGATGATTGTTATTGAATAGTAAATACATGCATCGATCGTAAAAATTATATGAAACGATATAATTTCTAGTTCATATTCTGAATTCACTTCTTGGTACCATGACTTTGGTAGAAAAATTACTAGAAATACCGCAATTATTATTGAGTAGGCGAGAGATCGCTTCGAATTCTCAAATGTTTTCCAATTTGGAAACGGAGCTAGACCGATTATCTTTAAAGCGATCAAACAGATTTGGAAAATTAATTTAGTAATTTTTTCTGGATCTGTTTTGAACATGATTTTAGAAATTTTGTAATTCCCCGGATGGATATCTTAGTACAACGGCTTAATTTTATTCTGATATATTCGATATCTTAACGGACCTAATATTGAAAATATACTTCGGCTAGCAAATCTACTTTATTATCAATATATTATTTATATTCATAGATTAGAGATATCCCATTATATACTAATTGATTGTCGAATAGTTATTTCGATTAACCTTCCTATTTAATTAACATAATTAAGCTAGTAATTATTTATATTAAGTTTATAATATGGGATATTAATTTCAGAACTAGACAAATTATTAAGAATGAATAGAGAAATCAGAAGGATGGGGGAGGGGAGTGGAAGGGGGGAGTGGGATAGTAATACCTGTTGATTTATACCAGGAAGAACTGGATGATTTTTTCTCGTAAAAATCATTGATTTTGACCAGTAAAAATCATTGATTTCGTCCAGTAAAAAATCTTGTAATTTTTACCAGAAAAATTATTTATTTTGATCAGTAAAAAATCATTGATTTTGACCAGTAAAAAATCATTGATTTCGACGAGTAAAAAATTGTTGATTATTACAAGTAAAAAATTATTGATTTTGTGTAGTAAAAACTCATTGATTCTGACCAGTAAAAAATCATTCATTTTCACCAGTAAAAAAATCATTGATTTCGAACAGAAAAAATTATTTATTTCGACCAGAAAAAATTATTTATTTTGCCCAGTAAAAATCAGGTGATATTTAGTTAAACTTTTAATTTAGTTAGATAATCAGTTTATTTCTCCCCCATTGAATCCTCCGGTGAAAAATTCACTTAATGAAAACCCCCGTTGAATAATCCTGTGATGAATTTGGCTCATTTGTACATAATTATTCAAAATCGGGAGAAATCGTTGATAGTCGATACCATGTTAGAAAAAACAATCCACAAATTAGTCAGAATTTAAGGAATATTAATTTTAGGTAAGCAGTCTCACAGCCAAAAAATATGAGAATTCTGTTTTGAAAGCAGGGGTGCTCACGTAAAATTATTTTAGGGGTAAGAATAAATATTTTGAAATTAAAAAAATAATTTCTAGTATAAAAATAAATATGTATTAATAACTAATTTATATGATCACTTTATGACTAATTTTGGTCATTTTCTTTGACCAAATTTCATTTAATTTTGGTTCATTATTTTTAACAGGAAAAAAAATCCCCGTCGTGTTACGCTCTGAGTATTTCGGTTTTAAAGATTTGAGTAAATACAGTGTTTACTTAATATTTAAAGGAAAGTCAGAAATTCATTAGAAGATCCGAAAAGCTTAGAATAGATACACAAGACTAGCTGATTTCCGAATATTTGGGAAGAATCGAAAGGGCAATTAAAATACCCTAAAGAGCTAGAATATATCTTCAAAGTTAGAAAGTTGACTAGATAAATTGTTTACACTTTTAAAAATAAAATTCACATTATTTACGGAGTTATAGCAATTAGAAGTGAGCGCGGCATAGAGTTGCGGCCTTAATCTCAGGTAGCGAGCGATGTTGTACAAGATATCTCGAGATCTACTTAACCGATTTGGATGAAATTTAAACCATATATTCTTTATAATATTATCTAAGATTTAGCATTTAGGATTTTCTTGATTGGATGCCGCATTCATATTTTATAAATTTTTAAAATAAAATTCAGATTTTTTTCCTTCAAACGGTTGTCATTTGAACAAAAAAAAAGAGAGAAATTTCCCTTTACTACATCTTAGCTCTTTCTAAGTAAGACAAATATTTTATTTTATTTTTCAAACGTTTCCTGACAGAGAAAAAAATTACAACATCAGCAAGAGTTTCATAAGAGGGTCCTACTTGACGGCTCATATCTCCTTCATTTTTTAAATATTTAAAAGCTGGGTGAAAACCAGATTTTATTTGTATACCCATTTTTCCGAGCGCTAGGGTGGTCTAACCACTTAACGAAAAAATAACGCAAGGAATTAGGAGCAACTGGATTAATTATATATTAAGGCTAAAGGTTATTATTAATTAATTGAATTTATTTATGATTAAAAAATAATATTAATTTATTCCTATTTTTACCGGAGCTTTTTCAAATTTAAATTTGTTTATTATTATAAATTAACATCCGAGTAATTAAACGTTCATTTTTAATTAGATGATCTCTCGAAAGTTCGTTCAAATTGTATGGAAATTATTATGTATGATATCGATCCTGTTAGAAACTAATTAAATATAATTAATTATCTGTATTTTATTAAATTAATAATAAACTTCTACTTACAAGATAAATTAATTTTTCATTTATAAAAAATAATCCACAAACATTTAGATCAAATTTCTGATGTAATTGTTGAATTGAGAAAAGTTCAATCTGAAATTATATTTAAATATAATCAATGAGCGTTTAAGTTTAAGACATTAATACTTACACTACGTTTTAAGCGAATATCTAAATTCTCTGTAAAATTTTCACCAAAAGCCATACTAATTTTCTTGGCCTAGAAATTTCAAATACCAAATTTATATCCTAACTTTTAAAATTAAACTGATCACAACCTTTCTTGACACAGCTGATCCGGATTGAATGAGAAACCAAATTTGAGCAATTTGTATGAACACAATCTGTCCCATATTCAATGTAAAAATTAATCTCTGGCTCATAATGAATCCATACAAATAATCATCGGTTAATTTCGACATGATTATTACAGCGAAATGATACAGTAAGTATGTCTATAAGAAATTAATGTTATTACAATTTGGTATAATTAATTAATTTAATTTCGAATTTACGTTAGACACAAAGCTTGTTAAAGATTGAATTAAAATCAATAAAACCTGCATTGAATACATCTCATTAACATCTCGTACCAATTCATATGATCGCCCATATAAAATCGCTATACAATCGATTTGATCGCTTTGATCACATTCCCTTGACATCCTCTTATGATTTGTCATATTACTATTCGTTCTATTTCGTACGATTTCACTAACAATTTCGATCGATTTTCGATTTAATATAGAGAAAAATTGCCGTAAGGTGATCATGGAAAATGAGTATCCAAATAATATCACCATCGGAACAGCGATCGATAATATAAAAGCAATTAATTGTAAGAAATATGGGAAAGGATTCGAACCTGAATTCGGACCATTCATTTGAAGGTAGAGAGTAAAAAATAATTTATAAACAGCGAATAAAAATATGGTCGTATACCGATAGACCAACTTCCGATCAAAAAATCGATGATCAGGATAACATACCAAAAGATCCATTTTTAATCGATGAAATTCCTTAAATAATTTTACAACCACTTCACGATGGAGTATTTGCAATCCATATACGAGAACGGTTGTCAAATAGTAGATAATTGAATTACAAAAATACATGTAGAAAAATACGATCTTATTACGATCATCTGAATTTATTAAATAATATATTGAAATGGGTAATGAAGTTATAATAGTCAGGGCAATGATCAATGAATAGATAAGGTATAGATTAGAGTTAGTTAATGTCGCGGTTCTTAAATCGATCGTATATGGTGCTAAACCAATAATTTTTAATCCAATGAAACAGATTACAAAAATTATCTGAACTACTTGTTCCAAAATTATTTTGATCATGATTCTGATGTCGTTTTTTTTTAAATCTTAAAGAAAGAAATCTTAAATCCAGCTCACTATAGTTTCAAATTAGACCAATCCTACTACAAATTATTAAAAAATTCTCAAAAATAAATATTACATCATCACTACAATCATCAGATTAATCGATTTGATATTTCAAATATCTAATTGTTTGCATATCAATAGTCAGATATTTATTAATCTAACTTTAGTATCTATTAGTACAATGTTTCTAAAACTGTGCTGTGCGGAGCCCCTGAAAATATTTGGGCTGGGTAGTACTCATAATGCTTTATTGATCCATATTGAATGATGGATTGGTATGATGGACCATAAGGAATGATTGTGTGGAATGTTTGATTTCAAACATTCACCAAAATTAAGGGATTGATTTTAAACTAAAATTTTTAGAAAATAATTAATTTCTAATTTATTTGGTAACAAATCTACGTCAATATATTTTCCATGTTCCGATCAAAATTTTTGGAAAATTCTATTTTTCTTCAGAATGGTCCCGAATATAAATGATAATTTTTAAAGTTACTTTAAAAATATACCTTTATTAGATAACCCTTTTATGTCTTTATCTCAATACCTCTATTAAACCATTCCTTAAATTGGCTGAAAGTGAGATTTTCAAATTTTAAATTTCCCGGAAAATTATAACCAATTTTCGGGTATGGCGGTCGTTCGAATAACCACGTTTCACTTTAACCACTACCAAAATTCGGGGGTTGATTATTTTTAAATTTTGATAATTCAATTTATTTATCCGATGATTAAAAAGCAATACTGCATCACTAGATTTTCCAAGTACCGAAGAAAATCCGTGGACAATTCAGTTCGTAATATGAAGAAAATTACAAGGCAAATCCATTATTTTAATTTTAATAATTTTATATGAAGTTTGATTAGAAAAGCTTAGATAAAGCTTTTAGTTCCAGATAATTTTTCTATCCTTTATCTTCTTTATCTTTTATCAGCGAAATTATAGACCCCAAAGCTTGATGAAAGCTTTAAATTTAAACTTTACTTTATTAATTTAAATAATTAAAATTGAATTAAATATGAAATTTTCCCTAAAAAGCTTTTGATGAATTTGAAAGCTCGAAGAAAGCTTTACTGTTAAGTTATAATTTTATACGTATTGAAAGGTATTTTTCTGTCAAATAAATTTACTTATGTTAGTAATAACTTTCATAAAACCTACCAAAAATCACTGAAAGCTTCTAATTAGCTTTTTTCATTTCTTTGGAATTTACATCGGATTACTGAATTTTGAATCAAAACTAAAATTATCCTCCAAAAGCTTTTGAAAATCTCTGAAGCTTTAAATTTCGGATGCAGTTTTGTACGCAATTAAAAAATTGAAAGCTCAAAGAATAATATAGGGAAAATACAGATCATTTCTTCGAATAGGAAGACTGTCGTCCACAAGGGTAGATAGGGGAGTCCTATATACAATGAAATGCTACACTTATAGAAATTCTTCATTTATTATATAATTATATTTCTTAATAAATTAAGATTATTTACAATAATTTAAAATAGAATTCCCGGTCCAAAATGTAAGGAAAATATGATTTACGGCATCCCTCTTGTTAAAGGCTAGACATAAAATCATATAGTATGTAAGAGTCAAATGCCTATGACCTTTTATTATTAAAGGGTCGTCGCCTGACTGAGAAACCTTCAAAAAAATTGAAATGATAACAAGCAGTTATTTTACATGGTTTTTTTTTACACTCAACTCAGAAAATCGTTTATAAAATATTATATACGACTGCGGGCAATGCGAAACTCTAAACAACTCTTTTTGTAAACGTATTCGTCGATATTGAGAAGTTTTCAATTAATATAAGTGACAAAAAAATCTGTATCGCTTTAGCGAATCGTATGACTGGAATGAGAAGTTTAATGTCTTGTATGTGAATTTTAAATTTACTTAAAATTACTAGTGTGTGATGGTGATTTTCGCATTACAAATTTTCTTACATACTATAAGGTGCCATTGCAAATGAATCACCTTAATAAGATATTTTATCCAATGTCCCGGTTGCGGATGATGGTAGATCGGATCGAATCCTACAATATTTAATTAATAAATCACCACTTACTATGTATATGTTATTCCATCGTTCAGAAGGCTCTGGAATCTGTAAACTAATTAATTAACTAAAATTTAATTATTCTTATCATAACAAATAATCAACTCTTATGGATCAGAAAGAGGCGTATGATTACTAACTGACATTAATATGAATACAATTGGCGTTAGTAGTATGTAATGTAATGGGGCATAATTTAAGTAGTTAAAATTCGAGGGAGTATAAATCCCATATGACTGAGAATATTGGTAATTTATATTAAATGAATGCCAGTTGGATTTTTTTTTTAAAATCATGGTTAAATTCATCCCGGAAAAAGTAGCTCAGATTATTTTTCTAATCTGTTTCATCGGGTTAAAATTAATCGGTTTAGCACCATTTACGAGCAATGTAGAGGCGTTATCATTTGTTAGATCAAAGCTATACCTTGCCTATTCATTGATAATTGCTATAATTGTCACAACCGCAATTCCCATCTCAATGTACCATATAAGTAATTCAGAAGATCGCAATAAGTTTGTATTTTTCTTCATCTTCCTTTCTAATATAATTATCACCTTTTTGGTGACGGTACTCATTTATGCATTCCAAATAATTCGTCGAAAAACGGCCGTAAAATTATTTATGGAATTTCGTCGATTAAAATTGGACCTACCATCCATCTATCCGGATCATCAATTTTTTGATCGGAAATTGGTTTATCGATATGTGACTATGTTTCTATTTGGGGTTTATAAACTAGTATTTTCTGTCTATCTTCAAATGTCTACTCCGAACTCAGGATCGAATCCCTTACCACATTGGTTACAATTAATAGCATTTATTCTATCGGTCGCTGTTCCGATGGCAATATTTTGCGGTTACTCATTTTCTATGATGACCTTACGACAAATCTTATCTATGCTCAATCGAAAATTGATTCAAATCGTTAGTGAAATTGAACGAAATAAATTGAATGTGAATATGACGAAATATAAACGGATGTCAATGGAATGTGATCAAAGTGATCAAATCGATTGTATAGCGATTTTATACCGACGATCTTTTGAATTGGCACAAAAAGTAAATGGAATTTATTCAGTTGAGATTTTATTAATTTTAATTCAATCCCTAATTCGTTCATAATGTAAATTTTGAAATTAGTACGTAACGTATTAATCCTAAGACAAATTCCTTACAGACTTATATAATCTATTATATTGCTGATATAATTATATCAAAATTGACTGATGATTTCGTGTATAATTACATAATGAGTCAAAGTCTACTATTCACAATTAATATGGGACAAATAATGTTCTTGAAAATCGCTCAAATTTGGATTCTCATTGGAACTGCAGCATCCTTATCGAGAAAGGTTGACATACTTCTTTAGTTTCTAGATTTATATTAATTCCTATATTTTCTAGGCTCAAAAAATTAGTCAGGTGCTCGGGCAAATTTTAACAGATAACTTGGATTTTCGCTTGAAACGCAGTGTACGCATTGAAATCTTTTGATCGTTCAGCCACTATTATTTCCTTATAATTTCAGATAGAATTATTTTCAATTCAACAATTACACCAGAGATTTGATATGAATATTTGTGGATTGTTCCTCATAAATGAGAAATTAATTTATCTTGTAAGTTGGAGTTAATTATAATTAAATAAAATACGAATAATTAATTATATATATGATTAGTTTCTTACAGGTTCAATATCATACATCATTATTTCTATACAATTTGAACGAGCTTTCGGGAAATCATCTAATTAATTTTGATTGTTTAAAATTTAAATCTTAATTTATAATAAGGAAATAAATTGTATTTAAAGATTAAATTATATTAATTTCTTTAAGATTAATTTTAGTAGGTTATTATTAATTTAATTTTTAATTTTATTAAAATAATAAATTCACATACAAAAGGACATCTTTCTTCATTTACGAATGATAGTACAATTCACCCGATTAAGATGTGCTTTATTTTGAGAGTCGGTGAAGAGCAGATTGATAATTCTGCTACTTTTTAATTTTTGGGAACAATTTTAGAGTTATGATAACTAGATTACTCCAAAATGACTAGCAATAATTTCGGGATACGTTTGTTAATGATTATTGTGAGGAAATTATTTTTAATTGATAGTAAATCCTGCCTGTGTGAGTAGCTGTAGACCTATTAGAAACTCCCTTATTTCCGCAGCTAAAATAGGGAAATTTGCCACAGATATTTTTTAAGGGCCTACAATTCGATCCAAATTAATTTGGATATACTTTCCTTCAGAACTTAGTGACATATTTTATCGACTAATTGATTTAAATTATTTAGAAAACGCTGATAAACAATTACGATGATTAGTGGCGTGCGGTCAACATCTCCATAAAGTGTGCAGAATTTTATGATCCCTTAGCAAAATGTTACAGCCTTTATCATATGCGCTTGCTTTATTCAAAATAATATTATGCGCTATTACTAAAGTGCATGCGGAATATTTTCTTTGGCCGAATAAAAAAAATATAAAAATGCACAAAGTTGCTTTGATAGTTTCATAAAAATACAAAAATTAAATATTTCGGAAAAGTTGAAATTTTTCTAAGAAAAATAAAAAAATTCTTAAAGTCTCGCACCGAGAAATTTGAATATCGGCCATCGCGACATTTGATTTGAATTTCCCGATAATTTTCTTCGGATCCAAGAAAATGTAATGATGCAGAAAGTTTATAAATTAGTTGAGGAAAAATGGAAAAATATCAAAACTAAACTTTTCGCACAAAAGCTCTGCAAACACTAAAAAGCTCCCAGAAAACTTTACTTTTCGAACTTTATTTCTTGCGTTTTTAAATCTATTTTCTGCCCAAATACCGAACCTTTAATGAAATTAAAAATTTTCCCAAAAAAAGCTTAATAATTATCGAAAGCTCATTGAGAGCTTAAAATTAAAAAATCATTTTATATGATTTGGAGTTGAATTTCTATCCGGATTCATTAAATTTAAATTAAATATGGGGTTTTTCCAAAAATCTTGTCCAAACTATTAAAAGTTCAATGAAAGCTCTAAGTTTCAAATTTAATACGTGTAAAAATCAATTTTTTTTATCCAAATATCGCATCCCTTTAACGAAATTTCAAATTTTCCAAAATAAAGCCTTAAAAATCTTGAAAGCTCATTGAAAGCTTAACATCATAATGTCATTTTAAATAATTTGGAATCTAATGTTTATTTATTATTTAGACAAAATACGAAATTTTTGCTAAAAGATTTCTCAGTTCATTGCAAGCTTAACGAATGCTTTAAGTTTTGAACGTAATTCTTTACATTTAAAATCCACTTTCTATTCAGATATCGGTCCTTGGCAATAAAACTAGCGCCTTTAAAATTCTTAAATAAACTAAAGATAAATGAATGAAAATATGAATATAAAACCAAGCCTAGGGCATTGGGTAATTTGAAATTTTTCAACAAAAGCTTATTGAGAGCTTTTATCAAACTTCAAAATTACATAATTTCTAAACTGTTTTTTACTTTATTCAATAATTTTGAATTTTCCTTAAAAAGCTCGGAATAAACTTGAAAGCTCAATAAAAGCTTTTCATTCTTAAAATATAATTTTATTCGTTTTTAAATCTCTTTTCAATCCAAACAATTTAACGTTAACAACATTAAGAATTTTCTCTAAGAAAAGCTTTCTGAACGATAGAAAAGTTTACTGAAAGCTTTTCTATAAAATCAAAGTTGGAATATTTGAAATCTCCTTTCCATCCGATTAATTAAATTCATATTTTGAATCAAATTTGAAAGTTTCCTTCGAAAGCTCGGTAAAAACTTAAAAGCTCAGTAAAAGTTATTGTTTCTATGTAGATATACATTCTATACGTTTTGAAATCTATTTTCCAGCCAAATAATTTTATATTAACAACATTTAGAATTTCCTCTAATAAAAGCTTTCTGAACAATAGAAAAGCTTCTTTTAAGCTTTTAATTAAAATAATTGTTGCTATCTTTGAACAATATTTTCTATCCGATTAAGTAAATTTGGATCAAATTTGAAATTTTCCTTGAAAAGCTTTACGAAAATTGAAAAGCTCAAAGAAAGCTTGAAGTTTTAGATCTAATCTAATTTCCATCCCATTTCTCTTATTCTGATCGAAATTTATGTTAATTATACTTTAATTCTGGTTTTCATAATAAACAAGAAAATTACTAAAACACATTAATTTGACTGGGTGAAATTTCTTATAAATTATCTTAATTATTTTATAATTAATTCTTATATGTATACTGAATATAATAAAAATAATTTAACCCATTAAATCTGTTCAACTTCTGATCAATTGATTTATTTAACGGTAGCCCGTTCAAATTGAATGGAAATTATGATGTATGAAATCCCACCTGTAATAAACTAAATTAATATTTAATTAATTTAAATTAAACCTTCGAAAATTATAATTTTCCTTACTAGATAAATTAATCCTTCGTTAATTGCAAACAATCCAAAAATTCTGAGATCAAGTTTTTGATGCAACTGTTGTATTGAAAATATTTCTATCTGAAATTAAGAGTAAGATATGATTTATTTAGATTTGAACTTGGTATCGATACCTACGCTACGCTTCAATCGAATATCCACATTTTTAGTAATATTATTTCCAAAGGCTCTGCTAATTTTCTGCGCCTAGAAAGAAAACGTTTATTTTTTAGAAAATATATCTCAAAGGGTTTAATTACCGTTTTCGTTACAGCAGACGCTGATCCAACAAGAACGGAAATTTCCGCTAAATGTATTAGAAAAATTTGGACGCCAGCGAGCGTAATCTTGAATCTATCACTCATTATATATTCATATAATATATGGTCGGTGAAATTGGATAGTACAATTGTAGTAGCATGATAAAAGAAATAAATCTAAACAAGAAATAATTCTTTTATCTCAACTTCGATAATTAATTTTAATTATAAATTACCTGACTAACAAAAATGAATAATGATTTAATTAAAATTAATAAAATTTGTATGGAAAATATTTGATTAACATATCGCACCATATCGTATGTTCTCCCATACAAAATTGCTATTCTATCGATTTGATCACTTTGATCACATTGCTTTGACATCCGTTTAAAAATTGTAATATTTTTACTTGTCTTATCTCGATCGATTTGTTGGACAATATTGATCAATTCTCGATTCAGTATCGAGAAAATTTGCCGTAAGGTGATCATTGAAAATGAATGACCGATAAATACAACCATCGGTACAATAACCGATAAATAGGTAGCGATCGTTTTAAAAATATATAACGATAGGTATTTACTATATGAAGGACTCGACATATAGAAGTATGAGTTAAAACAGAATTTATATACAGCAAATATAAATATGAACGTATATCGATATACCAATTTCCTATTAAAAAATTGATAGTCCGGATCGATCATTGTTAGATCGATTTTTAAACGATAAAATTCTATACATATTTCGGTGATCGTACTACGATTTAACACTTGTAATCCATAAACAAGAACTGTTATAAAATAGTACGAAATTGAAGCGATCGAGAAAATAATTAGAAATGCTATCTGATCAAAATTAATTTCAGTTGTAACCACTTCATATAAGAAAAGTGGTAGGAAAATCAAAATAATTAGAATGATGATCACTGAATAGAACAGCGATCCTACCGATTTTATATATGTAAATTTCCTCCAATTTATATCGAATGGTGCTAAACCGATCAATTTTAAAACAAAGTAACAAACCCGAAAAATTATATTAGCTACTCGTTCTGGTACTATTTTAACCATGATTTTAATGTTATGAGTAATTGGCTTAGCATGGGATTCAGTATTACAAATATCTAATTATTTTTAGTTTTCTAAGTCTTAGGTTAACAACCTTCCGTCCTTCAAGTAATACCCGTAATATATTAAATTAGAAATGGGAACAATTCAGTAGAATTAAATTTATATTGTCCGAAACTTGACTTTAGCTTGTCTTTGAATCAAGATAGGAAATTTTGCTTCCGTTTTAGTAATTATCTGAAGTCAATTATTAGACAAATATTTTATTACCTAAGTATATTGGTTCGTAGAATAGGTCGCGACATGTATAATCTATTGAATAAAATCAGACTTTCAATTCAATTAATTAAACCAACCGGATTGATATTATGGCTATGAAATGTGGAGAAAGACGTATGTGGGCTTTCATATTTTATTGTCCATCTACTAAGCTATTGTCTGAATTTCTATTGATAATATCAATATTATCAAAAATAAAATTCGTCAGAAAAGTAATATTTATTCAGAAATTAGGTAGTTTTAATACAAGTTTTGTTCCTTTCTCGCTGATGAACATTTTTAAGGAATTTTTTTTTAAAAAAATTTTCTCTGAATACTAGATGATATAAACTACAAAGTAATTTCAGGATTTTCGATAAAAAAATTTCCTGACCGAGTTTCGAGCTTTCAAAAAATCCATGATTTCCTGTAACAATCTCCAATTAATTTTTTTTGTTAATTTTATGAACTATATTTTTGAAAGGACAATTTTCCTATAAAAATTGACTGAAAGATTTTTCCTAAATACTTGATGAGATGAATTAAAAATTGTATTCAGAATTTTTGGACAAAAAATTTTTTTTGGGGAATTATAAGCTTTTAAATTTCCATTATTAACAATCTTCAGTTAATTTTCTTGTCAATTTTCCGAATGATATTTTTAAATGCTATTCTTTCAAAAGTAATTAGCTTTATTTGGTTCATAGTTTTTTCCTGAATTTTGTATAAGGGCAACTAAAAACTAATTTCAGGATTTTGGAAAAAAAAATTTCTAGGATGAGTTACGAACTTTTAAAAATTCCATTAAAATTTCGATTTATAAAAAAAACGTTTACTTAAGAGTTCAAATATCTCGAAATATTTATATGGGATTCAGGTCTAATTAAATTTTTTTCGAAAGGAGGAGAAACGGATTTTCGACTTTCTAGAAATAAATTATTTAGATAAATTGTTCTGTTCCAGAAATACTAACGCTGGAAATATATTTTTTTCCTTTACAATCTTCAACCGATTTTTTACTGTTTTTTCATTCATTAATTTTGAATAAAATTTTTTTATCCAAAAAAATTCATTGGATTTGACCAAAATTTTTTTCGTGAATAATTTATTAACCAAATGAACAACTAATTTTAGGATTTTGGAAAAACAAAATTTTCGGAGCGAGTTAAGACTTTTTTAAAAAATCGCCCATTTTCTTCTATTCATTTTCTTGCTCATTTTTGATTAAAATTCTTATTAAAAGAAAAATTCGCTCGATTTGGCTGATTTTATTTTTTCTGAGTAGTCCATGAGCAAAAGTAAAAACTAATTCGAAGATTTTGGAGAAAAAAAATGTTCGGAGAGAGTTATGGATTAAATAAGCATAGATTTTCTTCAAATAATTTTCTTGCTGTTTATTGTTCATAATAAATAATAAAATTCGCTCGTTTTGGATGATTTTAGTTTTTCTAAATAGTTCCAAACACTAATTTCTGGATTTTGGGAAAAAAACATTTTTTTGAGGTGTTGGGAGCTCAAAGATTAGGATCGTTTTCTTGAACAAAATTTGTAGGGGGGGGGGG
>JANTOP010084658.1:0-20575 GCA_027564815.1 Symmerus nobilis | reverse complement strand
ACAAAATAAAAAAAATAAAAAAAAAAAAAATAAAACAAATAAAATAAATAAAATAAATAAAATAAATAAAATAAATAAAATAAATTAAATAAATTAAATAAATTAAATAAATAAAATAAATTAAATAAATTAAATAAATTAAATAAATTAAATAAATTAAATAAATTAAATTCTGCTATCCAAAAAATTATTGTTTTAGGTCTTAATCTCCTGTCTTAATTCAATTCAATTCAATTCAATTCATTTAATAATTATTCAATTTATTTAATGTATTTTGATCACAAGAAATTTCTTAATTTAGATGGATACATTTACAGGCCGGCTTCTTTCTACACTAGAATGGGTCGATTTAATATTGTTTGTATTAAAAATTTTAATATTTCAGATTTTGCTTTTCCGACAAGGCGCAAAAGTTGCGAAATGAAAAAACTAATTTCCCGTGCCCGGAGCCCGCATCTCACTTGCAATTTTGAGAATTACCTAACAAATGGAAAAAGCTTTAATATCTCGGCTGCGACAATTTTTTCACAAATGCGACATATAATTAAATTGTCTACAATTCTCGACTAAGGATAAAAAATAAGACTTGTGAAAATTTTGTGTAAGATCGTACACTGAAAAAAAAGTAATTTCTGTTGCGCTTCAGATTTTTAAATTTTAGACAGAATTCGAAATACACTTAAATAAGTCGTTTGGAGCATTTTTATAAAAGTTTGATGTAATAGAGAGCTATAAAATATTAAATTCTATGATAGAAAAGCAAGATTTGAAATTTTTTTGAATTGCATATATGCATGATTTGAAATTTGTAATCAATCATACACTGAAAAAATATTATTTAAAAAAAATTATTGCTTTGAAAAATAAATATTGAATATTATTAATGAATTAATTAATAGATATTAATAATTACTATTGGGAGTGTGAATTAATTCGTAGCGATTAAAAAATATGGCATAACTATTTTTTTTATTCATTTTTCCCATTTTCCAAATATTTATTGGAAAGGTACTGTCACTGACAGTTAATTTCTTGTTTTATCATTTAGTTGAAGTGAAAAAGAAAAGACTTTCTACTTCATCAAATATGTCGAGTTTTGAACCGAATAAATGTTTTTGTGGAGAGTTTTACTCCAAAACTTCAATATGAAGCAAAGTGCTCCCGAAAGTCATTGTATTTTACAGGAAGTTTATGATGAACATGCTCTAGCAGAGCAAACGTGTCGGAAGTGGTTTGCACGGTTCAAAAGTGGTGATTTTGACTAGGAAGACAAAGATCGACCCGAACAGCCAAAAAAGTTTGAGGACGCTGATTTATTAGAGGCATTACTCGATAAAGATTCGTGTCAAACGCAAGAAGTACTTGCAGAATCATTGGATGTTGAAACAAAAATTTTAAAAGAATAATAGACCCGAGTATCCTACGTAATGGTTATTTTGGCCATCCGGAAAATATCTTGTTAGCAATAATGCATATCCGGGAGTTAACTTTGAGACGAATTACCAAGATTAGGGAACGAAAAAGTAAGAATATAAAGAAGTTTTTGTCTACATTTAGAGTAACAATGTAACGCTATTATCGTGAAACTCCTTTTGTTTAATATTTATTTTGTATTTTTATTTATATTTATATTTAGATAACATTTTGTACAAATAGATTTTAAGAAAGTTTAGAAAGAAAGGTCCATCACTGGCTAAAATAGATTTTTAAACACGTGGGAACCGCCAGGAACCCGAACATCAAATATAAAAATTTGGCACAAGCGGGAAGGGTTCGAGAGTAAATAAAAATATAGCATGGAAGAGAAAAATCTAAAAAACGAATCGACTACGAGCCAGTCGATTATACGAGCCACGGCCGAAGAAGATAAAAAAATAACAAAATAAATTAACAAATTAAAAGTATAATTAAAAATTAAAAGTGGACAAATATAAATGATTTGGGAACCATACAGAGAAACATTGGATAGAAATTAAAAAGGGAAGCGTTGGCTGCGAATTGAAGGCGGAATTATCATCCATCTGGTCCACATTTTTTTACCGGCATATTGATTTGAAAAATTAAAATTAAAATAAAAAATACAAATTCTTGATGTAAATAAATGGGCGATTTGCCTTTCCATTGTCGCAACAACTATTTGAAATTAAATTCTTTAAATATGTTAAATAATGATCTCGTTATCTTGTAATAGATGGATAATATCTATTGAGATATTATCGATTGGTACAGTAACAATACTGTTACAGAACCACTCCATTTTCTAAATACGCCCTAAACAAAATAGAAGGCGCAGTCAATTTGTTAACGGAGACTGCGTTAAAGGTGGCCGGAGAAGAAAAGCGAGATGGCATAATTGTAAATAAATTAATATCCCTTCAAAATATGCCGAAATGTGTCTCGACACAAAATTTATTACAATTACAGCAATAATTTGTTAGAAAATACAAAACTCGCTTTGATTAAAATTTTTAATAATAAACAAACATATCACTAGTTTCTTCCCAAAGCAGTGCGTTTTTATAATTAATTTTTTTCCAGTGTATGATTACTTACGATTTTCAAATCATATTTTTCTATTTTAGAATTTAATTTCCCATAACTTTCTAATATATCATACCCTTCTAAAAAATGCTCCAACCGACTTATTTAGTTATATTTCGAAATCCATCTAAAATTTGAAAATCAGCGCAGTGCAGCAGAAATTTATTTTTTTCTAGATCTTACTGAAAATTTTCAAAGTTTTATTTTACTGCCTTAAAGTTAAATTATCTTCAACTTTTTTCTAAAGGGTGGTCCAATGGGAAGTACTTTTTCCAATAGGGTTATTTTGACAGTTTTTATGTGTCAACTGTCTTGTCTATATGACTTTAGTGTTCAGTATTCATTGCCATTTCATCATGAATAGATTTACGCCTGAACAACGTTTACTAATTGTGGAAACTTATTTTCAAAATCAGTGCTCAGTTAGAAATTGTTATAGAGTTCTTCTTTCACATTTTGGTCGTCATAATCGTCCCACTGAACGCACTATTTGTGAAGCCATAACCAAATTACGAACCAATTTAACCAATAACCAATCCAAGAGCTACCAATGCAACCCGAAAAATGCACTGTTTGGTGAGGTTTATGGGCAGGTGGCGTCATCGAACCTTATTTTTTTCAAAATGCGGAAGGAGTGCATGTTACTCTCAATGGAGCTCGCTACAGGGCAATGATCAATGAATTTTTATTGCCAAAAGTTCAAGATATTGGTGTAGCTGACTTGTGGTTTCAACAGGATGGCGCTACATGCCATACAGCTAACGATACAATCGCTTTACTGAGGGAAACGTTCGATCTCAAGAAGAGGTCCTGTTAATTGGCCACCGAGATCTTGTGATCTTACACCATTGGATTACTTTCTGTGGGGATATGTGAAATCTCTTGTTTACGTCTTATTGTCTTATTGGATCACCCTTTATGATATATTTCTGAAAAAATTCTTGCAGCCGAGATATTAAAACCTTTTTCCATTTTTTAGGTATAATTATCCAAACTTCAAGCGCAATGCGGAGGCCGGAAACAATATAAAAAAAAAAAATTCGCCAAAATTTTAAAATCGAAAAGCAAAATCTGAAATCCTATTCAATTGTTAATATTTTTTTAATTTTCGAGCAGATTTTTAATCGATTCAGAAAATTCGTATTGTTATAAATTAAGAGGATGTAAAATATTATTTTTGACGACATTGTTAGCTGTAAAATATTTTGGAACCCGTAAATTATAGTATAAAAATGAGTATCATTTGTATTACATGCGAACCTGCGACGAAACCTAATATGCCTGATAAGATGATGACCTTATATCAAATACATTTCATAAAGCTAAGGACCGAAATTAGGAACAATAATATTAAGTTTCAATGAATAAATGGTCGAAGAACCATTTGCAATCGTAGCCTAAAGGTGTATAGGGTAACATTTCATGGGATATTATTTATTATAAATGAAAATTTTTTATGGGACATTAAGATTTTGAGATTTTTCTCCCTAACTATTAATACGAATTTTAGAGTTGGGTTAGAGAAATAACGTAAGATAATCATAATTTTCAGGATATAAAAACTGGTTTAAAAACTTAAGATGAAAAGTATCGTTTTGAAAAGATTTTATTACAGAATTTGTGCTCTACGTTTAATGATGTATTCCTTTACAAAAATAATCAGCTTTACAGGTTAATTTAATAGAAAAATTACTATATAAAAAATTAACACGATAATAATGTACCCTTATACAAGTAAAAGTTATAAAGACCTAGAAACTGTTCACTTAGGTAAATATTCCATGAAATGAAACATGAAAAACTTAGTAGCCAATAAATAATGAACATATTTTAGCCAAATTGACTATTTTACATACCATTATTTGATTTTAGGACGATATACTGGAAAATCTGTAGAATTTATTGGAAATTGAAAATCAATTTTGAAACGGATATAGTTAGAAAGGATTTTATTAAATACAAAGGAATATCAATATCGCTTAATCGGAACTTTGGGAATACGACTAGGCATTCACTGAACCGATATTTCATTAAAAGCAAATTTCTTTTATCCTGCATTGCATCCTTAATTTAGATAAGAAAATCGAACCAATTTTAAGACAGTAGAAGGAAGATATTCTTCATTTTATTTCATCTCATTTCCCATATACTTCAACTAATGTCACAATTGATTTAAGTTAAATTAAATATTTAAATTGCATTTGATCGTATTTTTTCTATTTGAAACATTGTTCAACTGAATGAAGGATTTCTACAATCCGCATTATCCGATATAAGTCTTCCTTTTATTTTAATAAAAGTAAATGTAAGATGTGGAATATTATTAGCATAGAATCAAAATGAAAGACAATAAATATTGAATTTTCAATGGGATATTTGATTGAAGGAACTTTAATGTTCCGGATTATAGATAAAGTCTAATCGTTATTTGATGTTGGTTTTAAGGTTTTAAGAAACAAAAAAAATAAATAATGAATAAAATGGGTTCAAGTATTTCATAGAATGTAATTAGAAATTTTGAACTAAAATATTTAAATTACCTTGTTCATTTGGTTGATTTCTTCCTTTCTCATTTTGCCAATCCTCTTCTGTAAATAGAAAAAAGAAAACAATCAAAAATTAATATTAAAAAACTTATTTAAAACAATCTTCTAAAGAACTTTTATTTAAATAAAAATTTATTGAAAACAGGAAATACTAGCCTGAAAGAAAAATGATGGAACATTTTTAAAACAAAATTTACATAAATGGATAATATAATGTAAAATTATGTAAAAAAACAACTGGAACCATTAATAATCTCTAAAGATATCCTTGAACAAGATCATATATGTAGTTGCGTATAATTTTATTACAATTTTTATCCCCGAAAAACTTTCCGCAAAACTTATGGGGACTTTTGGTGGAAATAAAAAACCTTTTAGCGTAAAAAATTTTTGTTATCTAATATTACATTGTATTTCATATCCAATGGCTTATCATTATTTTTTTTTAGTGTGTCCATTTACAATTTTCCCATTATCCTGGAACAAATTTCCATATACCAACATTATGGGTAGTTTTTCCTTGTGACACACATTTTTATCCATCGTCAACTTTAAAGTTTCTATACTTTTACCAACTTCAATAATCTTTTTTTTTTGAAGCTTCGATATTATTCCCTAGAGAATGTGTGAAAATGAATAAAACATTTTCTCGTATATAGGTATTTTTTCTGTAGAAAAAACGCTTGACGTTTTTTGATAAATTTTCATATTGTCGATATACTGTAATTCTACCAGTTGTACGATGAGTATGGAAAAATGAAATATAAATGATAACTCGCCGAACAAAAAACTGATATTATGTAAGTGCCACTAGAGTTTTTAGTGGTTGTTTTTTCCATTCTAATCGGATCTAGATATTAAAGCTTGTAATAACCAGAAATTTTATTGAAAATCTCTGATATTATTTCGATTTCGTATGATTGGAAATTAATCATTCAGATATACACTATCCGATGAATAAAATGAACTATACAAAATGCACTTCATACATTTTAAATTCGTTATTGTGTTTTCTGATTTCAATTTCTTTCCAATCATAAAAAATTAATGTAGCAGAATATGAATGCAACTATTAAATAGAAAACTAGTAATAATCGAGAACAATTTGGAATAGTTTTAGTAGAAATTGTATAGGGGAAAGCGGGGCTATTCGGGATGGCGGACTGAAATGCTCGTGACGCTGTATGAAACGCTCTTATTTTGATAGACTCTTACGAAAATCTCGTAGAAATATTATTATTTCATTTAAACATCTAATATCTACCTAACTTCACATCCTTGTCCTGCCGGAAAAACTCTAAAAAAAAACCTTCATCATTTTGTAACTTGTTGTTTAGTTTTAAATTTTTATAACTACAAGAAAAAATATTGTGATCAAAATTTCACTCAAGAAAATTTAAAGGTGAACAAATTTCACTCAACCGAAATTTTAATCTCAAAATACGAAAAGAAATCAATTTAACCTAAAAGGTCACAGAAAATCATAAGATAATTTACCCATCAATACTTCATTTCGTAATTTTTGGAAAAAAAAATTTCGACGAAATTATAAAAAAAAATATGTTAAAGCCATTGAAAATTGTCAAAATAATTTTTTTAAAAATTAGCAGCAATTTAAAAAAAAAAATGTTAAAATAGTTAGGAAATTAACAAAATTGCAAAAAAAATAGTTTCCAAAAAATGTTTGTAAAAAAAACTGTAATCCTAACTTCCAATTCATTATTTTTTAAAAATTCAAAATTATTTTTAGGTATTTGAATAAAATAATTGGCCAATAAAAAATATTTATATAGACGACGATTTTTTTTTTATTTTATTTAGGAAAAATTAAATAAGTAATTCAAAAAAATTAATTTTTGAAATTAATTAAATAATTAATTGAAAGGAACCTATCTCCTGTTGAAATAAAATATAAGAAAGATAGGTTCCTTTGGGAAAAATTACAATTTCTGATGCAGAATATCTCAGAATTGACGGTTCCTAATTTTCAAATTTTGATCTGATTTTGATTTGAGATTTTTTTAAATTAATTTACAATGAAGTATTTAGTTGGAGTTTGAGGAGCATTTGCGGAACTTTATATAACATTTAGTCTTTTAAAATTAAATGAACTTAAATTATCCTGCTAGGCACGGACTAGATTTTTTATTGATACATATTTAAGGAGCCTTTAAAATTCTTTCAGTTTTCAGAAAGGTTATGTATTAAAGGATATCTGAAGGTTTTGAGCTCTTTTAAAGCTTTTAATTCATGATAGAGATATTCTAAGTTGTGAGACACATTTAAATGCTCTACAAATATTATTTGCAATTTTACAGCTTCTGGACATTTATGGAGAATTTTTAGAACACATCTAAAACCATTTTTAAATTCCTTAACTTATTTATTTTGAAAATTTGAATGTTTTCATCCTGATTTTTCTTTCTTGAAATTTGGCAGGAAAATCTCTCTAATCCGTTACAAATAAAATTGTCATTATATTAAAAATGTGTTCTTTTATTCAAAAATCTATGAGTTTAAGTACTGCCTACTCAGAATATTGGAAAGATCGAAGGACATAAACGAGACTTTCCTGAGTTATTATTATATCCGCTAACAATTACCTGACAATTCTAAGAAATTCCATATAAAAGCTAGAAATATCTGAGAAAAATCGAAAATGTCCGAAAATGTTCAACAAATGTCAGATATTTGTCATTGTAGGTTAGTGATTTTTAAATTTAAAATAATTTTTAATTATTTATTTATTTAATTAGAACTAGCAGGTCCTAATACGAAATTTCCCCTACTCCTCCCTTCACCAACATTTTTTTTTATTATTCTTTAATATTAATTAATTTTTTATTTTATGAAAAATCGACAACCCTTTTTCAGCTGTCTGAAGAGACAGCCCTAAGAAAATTCGATTCAAAAAAATTTTATTTTGGAATCAGAAAATCTGATTATACGCAATGAAACCATGTACAGTGGTATAAAGTACAGTGTGGAAATTGTAGAACAAACATTGTGGGAAAATTAACCTGATTTTATTGGGGTTGGTATTAGGAGTGATATTTAAATTACGAAAATAATAAAAAAATTGGGAATACTAAAACTAAAATAACTTTTAACTAAAATAAATCCTATTTTAGGAAAAAGTTAAGAAAATTACGATTATTTCAGAATACTGTTCCCGTAAAAATAAATTTATTGAATTTGATTCGGACATGTTAATTTGTAAAATATTTGGAAAAAAAAAACGTTCATCGGTGGGATTCGATCCAGCGATCTCGCAATTACTAAGCGGGGTTCCTGCCACTGCACCACGAACTCGCTTATTTTTGCGGTAACACTGAAGGCACATAAGCGCAGTGGAATTTTTCATTAATTAATTTCTCGGAAACGGCTGAGCATTGCGTCTTGCTACTTGCACCTGTTATACTCTTATACAGTATCACGAATCACCCCGTACACTTAACACTTCGTGACGTTTTTAATTTTATTTCGCGAGCAACAGTATTAAAAAAAATTATCTATCTGTTTTAAACAAATGGAACGGCCAAAGATAATAAGACAATACTTCAATAGGAAGTTAAGAAAAAAATCAAAACTGAAAAGTGTCACGAATAGCCCCAGTCTTCCCTATATTAATTGTATACATTGTGTCGTTTGGATGGAGTGAAAGAACACCGATAACAATTTTTCACGAACAATTTAAAATTTAATTTATTGAGTTTGACAAATTATTTAAAGTACAAATTTTGGCTTCGATTAAACTTCACTCCTATACGGTAAAATTACATGAATACAGAGGTAGGTCTAAAAATAATCTGATATAACCCCCAGTAATTTAGATTACACCCTTCATTATACAATATAAGTAAATAAAATATTATAAAATCGGATACGATTATCCTAATTTTTCGACACATAAAATAAATTTATAATTTAAAAGACCTTGTCCCATATCCACTGACTCTGATAAATGTAGGCTTGTTCTAATATAACGATTACACGTACATGTTTCATCAATGAAATTCGAAAGAGATAATGACTTCAAAAATATGACCTATAATAAAAATTATCTATTAACAATATAAAAAAACGTTGTAAAACTCATTCACAAACACACCCTTCGAGTAATATTCAAAAGCTCATAAATTGGATAAAATTTCCCTTCATTTAACCCTTGTACGGCTATGTAGCGTCATATTTGAGGTGGAACGTTTGAGTAATCGTATTATTTATTTCTACTTCATAAATTTTACTATAGCTGGAGGTAGGTACTGTATTACCAACCCAACTACTCCGATTGTAAAATAAAGCCTAATAATAGAATATCATCCATAATTTTTCGGTTAACAAAATATTCTGATTTTTTCCTATTGTGCACGAATGGATGGAGGTCATTGTAAAAAGTTGATCCGGTATTACGGTTTAAACGTTATAAATAACTTCTTGGAAAATATATTGGTCCGTATATCGAATTTCTAGTCCAACAAAAGAGGGAATGTATTATATTAGGATTTATCAGGGCATTCATTCAGTATTGTATTTAGGTTATGTATTTAAATATATCATATTTTTACGTGTGAATATTTTCCTATTAAAAAAACTTATATTCTTTGTTGGAATATTCCAAATCACAAATAATACACAATATTTCTGTAGGGAATTTTGTTGGCCTTGATAGGCCAACAAATGAAATGGCAATTTTCTTTTGGATGCTGGCTGATATATGATGGGTATAATCAGGAAACGATGGCGCTTCTTAATTTCTGTATTTCTTTTCGTATAGGTTATCGGAACGAGAAAATTAAAAAGATTTTATAGAATGAAAATTTGGTATTTGTAGATTTCATTTACGGATAATAGAAATATATGTAACATGGAAACCTCATATAAAGCAAGAAAATATTTATAAATTAGATATATAAACTTCCTGAATCTAGGTTGTAGATAATAGAGAATATGTAATGGATAGAGAAGTAAATATGATAATCATAAGTTAACAATTTCAGATAAAATTGTCCATGGAGGGATATAATTTTCTTATAACACTACGTGCCAAAATAAAATAAAAATCTCTGTGATGTAGAGATTTACTATTCGTATGTTCTTTGACCCCGTAAATAAGAAAATGGCGATAAAATTTCGAGATATAAATTTTTTGAAATTTTTTCAGATGTAGCCGCGCTTATTGGAAAATATCTCGAGTTAGAATTGATCGATATGGCTAAATAAGATATCCAATTAAAGGTAATTAAATTACCTACACAATTATTTCAACAGCTTTGACAATCCGTTCAGTAGTTTCAGCACAATGAAAAAAAAATTGTGAAAAGGCAGGTAGTAGATAGGTTATTTTGTAGGTAAAATAATTACATTTAATTTGATATCCTATTTAACCATATGTATGACTACCCCTGACAAAATTTCAAACAATTTCAAAAGTTCATATCTCGAAATTCTATTCATGGAAAAAATTTGTATTGCAATTTTCGTATTTAGCGGGCCAAAAAAATGTACAAAAAGTGTAGTGGCATCTAGATCACAATTGGTAGCGCATAGTGTAATGGCCGGTTTATATTTCATATTTTATATTTTCCTGGACCGGAAAGTTGAATGTAAAAACGCAGAAAGTTGCTTTGACAGTTAGGTAAATATACGAAAATTAAATTTTTCGGAAAAGTTGAAATTTATCTAAGAAATGCCAGAAATTGGAAAAGGCAGGAAAACAGAAAATTTGAATAACGGATATATCGAAATTTGATCCGGATTTCTGGTTATTTTCATCTGATCCAAAAAAATGTACCTAATAACGTAGAAAGTTTATAAAATAGTTGACAAAAAATACAAAAAGTATTTTAGTAACAAGTAACTAAACTTTTCGTGCAAAAGCTCTGCAAAAACTTAAAAGCTCCCAGCAAGCTTTATTTTCCGAACCTTATTTTATCCTGTCAAAACGTATTTTTTTTTGAAGATAACGATTTCAAATGTTCCCAGAAAAAGCTTCAAAAATTTCGAAAGTTCATTGAAAGCTTAAAATAAAACTGTCATTTTATATGATTTAGAATCGAATTTTTATCCCATTCATTAAATTTAAATGGAATATCGAATTTTCGCAGAAAGTTTGTCCAAACTATCGTATTAAAAGTTCAACGAAAGCTCTAGGATTCGAACTTAATTTATTACGTTTAAAAATCTATTTTCGATCCAGATAACGACTAATTAACGAAATTTCAACATTTTCTAAAATAAAGCTTTAAAAATTTCGTAAGCCCATTGAAAACTTAAATTTAAAATGTAATTTTATATGATTTGGAATCAAATTTTTATTTGATTTATTATTTTTAGATAAAATATGAAATTTTTGTTAAAACTTTCTCAATTAACCGTAAGCTCAAAGAAGGCTTAAAGTTTAGAACTTCATTTTTAACGTTTTAAAATCAATTTTCTATCCAGATTCGGGCCTTTCATGAAATTTAAAATTTTCCCAAAAAAACATGCTTCAAAAATCTTGAAAGCTCATTGGTCGATACCTGAATGTTTCAAGAAAGGGCAAACAAGGTTAGTGAGTGAATTCATGATAATTTGCCTTCAATTCAATTCACTTCATTAAAGTTTACGCAGAAATTTTAATTTTCCACGAAGCTTTTAACGAAAGTTTTCGATTTCATTTAAATTTATTTATCGGGAGATAAAATAGATTTGAATAATGAATAAAACAATACTAATTTTATTTAAAAGCTTTGGATAAGCTTTATGAATATTGAAAAAGTTATTAAATAAAATAATCAGGTGTGCTCTGTGCCTTCAAGATCTGGAAGAAAATTTTCTGGAAATTTACATACTTTCTCAGAACGGTCCGAAAATAGTGAAAGTCGAAGATTTTGCAATAATATTTTCATTTCTTAACGATGTAGTTTTAAGATATAATATCTTAAAAGTATAGTTTGTTACATAACCCCTTAAAGTTTATTTATTATTTTTTCAATTAATCCATTCCCTAAGGGGACCCGAAATGAAATCTTGTAAATTTAAAATTATCCACGAATTTATGGACATTGTGGACAGAGTGGCAATCAGAAAATGTTGTTTGAGGTAAAACCCCCACCAAAATTAAGGGATTGATTTTTTTTTTAAATTTTGAGAAATTATTTTGGTCATCATTTAATTGGCAACAATTCTACGAAATTACATTTTCAACTTCCGGAAGAAAATTGTCTGGAAATTTCCATATTTCTACAAAACGATCCGAAAATAATGAAATCACAAGCAAAAATATCAAATTTGAACTCATGAAATAACCCCATAAAGTATTAACATAAACTCATTGACATAAACTCAATAAACTCATGCCCTAATAAGATTGTAAGTGAAATTATGAAAATTTAAATTTTCAAGGAAATTAGAGCGATTTTTGAAAATTTAATATGTATTTCCATAGCGCTTAAATTTAAATAATTTTAAACTTGTTTTTCGTCAACGAACCTGTTGGTATTCATTTTTAATTTCAATATTAGAAAGGTTCTTCTATATTTTGAGATCAAAATTTAAGGGGTTTAATCTTTACAAATTTTGAGAAAAATATTAGAAATCAAGAAATATGGACGTAGACGACGGATTCAAATTTATAAAAAAAATATACTTGTGAAGTCTCATCGCTTAAGATATTTAATATCATTTTGATCAATCAGCGGTGGGCAACCTACGGCCTGCGAGCTTCATACGACCCAAAGAAACATTTCAAGTGGCCCGCGGAACTTTCTGTTAACGCGATTAATATTTTTGTAAAATGCACACAGCTGTTTGTAATACGAAACATAAGAACCCATGAAACCTAAGAACCATTTTCTAAATATCTGTAAAAGCAAGATCAAATCAAGAAAATTCAAGATTGAGTCAGTTATACAGTCAGTTATAGTTTTTTTTTCAAGAAACCTTGAAGTTAGATTGATAATTTAGCTAATCAACTATACAGGAAAAAAATTTCAGCTAAATTAGATGAACTTTCTTTAATCAAATTTGGAATTGAAAAATCTCTTGCGATTTTCAAGGAGATTAATAACATGGACTTTTCCGTGAATTTGTTTGTTTTTCCGGTCATTTTCCGACTAATTTTCTCCTTAATTGGGCTGTTTACCGAATCATTCTGGATTTTCCCGCATTTGCACTTAATTTTATTGACTTTCCCTAATTTCTAGAATTATCAGCCATTTTTTAATTTATATTCTGACTTGTTGTGGCCAAAATTAGAAAATATTGAGTTATGGGTTACATTCGTCCAGTTATGGTAGAAATAGAGCTCGGATTGTTCCCAGAACTCATCGCAAATTGTGGTTAAGGGAATCATGAGCTGTGAGATATGTTGGGGGTGGCTGGAAGGATTCAAATTTTTGATTAAAATAAACGTATTCTAATTTTAGATTTCTAGATTTGGCTACTTGATTGAATCCCTCTACTTGATTTTCTCAAAATGTTCCCAATTCTGATTTAATTCACGACAATTTTCGAGACTTTTACTCGAATCCGTAATTTTGTCTGATTTTACTGGTCTCCTCGAGGTCAAAATGATCCTTTTCCCGAATCAGAAAATACAGAAATTTGGAAGTCCAAAAAGTATCGATAGTCATGAAATTGTTGCCAACAGACTCGTTAGAAGTTGATAAAAGTCAGGAGAAGATAAGAAAATCGGGAAAAGATTGGGACTGTTGTTAATAACCAACTCTTTAATGGAATGATATTCCCAATTTATGATGCATCCAAAAATTTTACAAAAATGTTGTACCTATGTTGTAACAAACTGTGGATCCTTGAACAGTAGTCCCAACCTATATGATAGGTAGGTATATATCATGAAAAATGTTTATTCGGAAAATTTCTGAGCTTGAACAATTTTGAAACAAAAACCCAAAAACACTTTAACCATAACTTGAAAAAATACCATTCCAAAAATTTATTTTACAAAGCTGCTCAGAATATTCCCAAAATCACGATTTAGTTGGTGTAAGAAAACTAATTTTTACAGAAAAG
This sequence comes from Symmerus nobilis, assembly GCA_027564815.1. NCBI lineage: Eukaryota > Metazoa > Arthropoda > Insecta > Diptera > Mycetophilidae > Symmerus > Symmerus nobilis. The sequence continues at coordinate 6,473 of JANTOP010084658.1, read as the reverse complement.
GTTCAATATTGATTACAAAATATATATTCCTTGTCTACCAATTAATATTGCAATCCCAAAACTTCATTTATTTATAATCAATAGGGAGTAAGTAAATGGATACTAGCAACTAACTACAGATAATGCAAGTTTGCATGAAAAAACGGAAAAAGAAGAATATAGTTTATAATTTCATTATGCATTTGCCGGCAAAGGATTTGCTCACAGTATAAAATTTGATATAATGATTCCGGAATAGTTGATGCAAAAACATTTTCCCAACGAATGTAATAAAATTAAAATGTTAAAATTATTATAAAAGGAAAACAATAGAAGAATAAATTTGATATAAAATAGGGAAATTAGAAAAAGAAAAAAAAACTTGTTTTTCCATCTCCATCCCCGGTATCTTATCTCTTCACATCGGAATCTGATTATAAATGTTGTGCTGCATGTGATGTATGATGATGTATGGTTGGGTGGATTGTGTTATTTCAATTTAATTAATCACCCTTCAAGCCTTCTATATTAAACGTTTCGTTCTTGCTTGTTTAAATATTAAGTTTCATATCGTATTTAAATTTATTAGTCAATTTATGCAGGTGTTTAAATGTTTGACATAGGGAAAAACATAATGATAATAATAAGCGGAAAAATTCCATTTTTCCAGGAAAATTTCTGTAAACAAGGATACCTAAAAACTTCAGAATTATAATTTTTCTTATAACTTTATTATAATTAAATTATTTTATTTATTAACATAAATTAAAATTAAATAAATTTATTTTTAAAAGTAATTTTAATTTTATACCTTTAAATGCAACACAACTTCTGATAACGAACATCCCTCATTCGTTTTGACGATTTACTGCCGTTATATGAATCGTTAGTAATCAAATATATTTAATTGATTTGGTAGATGGGATCCGTTGAATAATCGAGACGATAATGATTTTATTCAATTTATATAATCCTATTAAAACTTACGAGTATATGAAACCAATAACCAATAACCTCTATTCATTTTCGATATAACCCAGATTTTAAATTATAGGTTACGAGTTAAAAATACTCAACTAGCCTTAAAATACAATATAATAAATAATTTTTATTGTTTATTCACGGATATTATATCCAATGTGATATAAAATAAATCTAATTTTAAAATATGTATGATATGTACTATATAGGTATACTTGTTATCCGCTTTTATTATCCCATAATCCAGTTCAATAAAATTCATATTTTATTCAAAGCATTATACCCGTTCTATTAAAAAAAATAAAAATAAAAATAAAAATGATGAAAAATATACTCTCATTAAATATTTTTTGTTCAATCAATTGATTGACGAACTGCAAATAATAACAGATTTTTGGTGGATGATGTCGGTAAATAGAAATTTATTAAATGTTTGTTTCAGTTAGTGAAAATGTGGAAATTCAAAATATCTCTTGGTTAAAGTAAATTTACAATAAATAGACAGACAGCTAATTCAACCGAAAATGAGATTATTATATAAATCAACTCAAGGATCGTCCTACGATGATGAATGTAAATCCCACAACAAGGGTTTTTAAAACTTCAACTGTAGGTATGACCAATACCAAAAATAACTGACCCGATTCCCGTTAACATTAACATAACATTCTCCGGCCCAGTCACCGATTGCTAAGTCTATTACAGTGCAGAAATTGGGACGACGAGAAGAGTTTGTAAAGGAGGACCGTTCTTATCACGAATTTGACTTCTATCCGAGGCACTTACAATTTTCTTTATAAAATAAATCTATTTTATTAAAATATTTTCCTCTCACATAAAATATCACAAAATTTTATATCGAAATCTTTCAATCTCTCTCTACTATCCTTAAGTCAAACTCGCCTTAATTTTATACTAAATGCTTATTCTATGACTTCAAATTTGAAAATTTCTTAACTCAAAATCACTCAGAAGAAAAATGGCAAACTTACTAAAAATCGTGAATGAGTCAAATTTTTTAAATCTGAAGTTATGTAACATCTCATGTCGACATAAGAAGAAAATGAAAACTTTTTATCATCAATTCATTATTGCAAATATAACAGATGTCCACATCTAAAATTCTCAGATCTTATGGTTTCCAAGATATTCAAATTTAAATTATCTTATGTTATATTTTCATTGCATGTTAAGTAGATTAAGACTTTACTAAAACTTTTCAAAAGTTCATATAAGATATTAAAGTATATAAGCTATAACTTAGATTTTTCTAAACTGCAGGCGTGAAATGAAAAGTGTATCTTAAATCTACCTAAACAGTATTCGACAAAAAACAATTAAATAACCAGCTATTCTCTGCCACTTAAGCACATATAATAAGTAAGGTATGCAGAAATTGTCACGGCAACTTTTAACGATATCGACTTCAACGTCGACGTCGATATAGACAAATTATAATGGTATTGGTATTGTATTCTTTTGATTACAATATTTGATAAGGGAAAATTTATGTAGTTACCGTAGATAGTTTATTTTATATGTTTAGTAATCTATTTTGTAGTCAAACGGGAAAAATCGGAATAATATTAAATAAATATATCCCGACAAACCAAATAAAATCTTAATATTAAAAGAAGTTTTAACACTCCTAAAAGCAACAGCTGGGAATATAGGCATCTGAAATTAAGGATTATCATCAAGATTGTGACAGACGAACTCGTCGTGGAACCTGCAAAGCCTGTGGAGGATCGGTAGCGTGGTCAAAAGATATAATTGCAAGTCATAAACAAGCATAATGCCCCGCTGCAAGCGCCGAAGAGAAAAGAAGATTCGCAAAAAATCCTAGGCTCTGGATGTTCTTGATACCAATGTTTTAACCGAAATGAATCAATCGATTACCAATGAATGCCCCCGCTGTACCTTGTCTGACGAAATGGCCAAGCAGATCAGCTCAAACGTCGCTGACTTTTTTTAGAACCGGGATTTCATTTAGACTTGCCGATTCCGAAGTATTCAAAGACATGGTTAAAGAATCTAGGATATGCTGCATCAATGCCAAGTGCAAGAACACTGTCAGTACCACTCCTAGATCAAGAATTTGTAAAGTTCTCGGAACTATGTGAAGAAATTCTTGAAACATCAAACAATTTCACACTTGTAAGCGACGGTTGGACAAACATCAGAGAAGATCACATTGTCACGCCGGTGTAATCCTAAATGTCATTGAAAAAATCGGTCCTTCTAAGTTTTCAAGTGTTATCACCGATAACACAGCAGTCATGAGATCTGCTTGGAAATTAATTGAAGAAAAATTCACTCACATTTCAGCAAATGGTGGTGCTGCTTACGGCGGTAATCTATATATTTTTTAAAGATATTCTTCGCGCAACAGGTATATTCAACAACTGTCAAAGAATCTGAGAAAATTATTAAGTTCGTATCAAACCATCTCATCGTGAAGGCAAAATATGAAGAGAATAGAAATTTTCAATGTCTATTGCAACTCATACGTTTAGTGTCTATACGTCAATAAATGAACTACTTGCCTCGAAATATATTTATAAGCTCGGTGAAGATAATCGAATTTCCTGCAAATGTAATTGGCAAACTAGAAGTTGACGATGCATCTCTGTCACTGGTTTATCATTATCGTAAGGACAAAGCAAATCAAGATTTAGTGAAGGAACGACTCGATTTCCTATATACCTACCTACCGACAGTATGAGTCTTGCATTTATGTTAACTCTAGTATTTGCAGCTAAAGGTTTCTTTTTCGATCAAGATCACATCGACATTATTGGCTATGCAGAAGAATTGGCTCGTAAAATGGATCCATCAACAGTTGAAATTGTTAAACGTGAAATATTCTCTTTTACTACGAAAATGTATACAGTTCTACCAAAGCATGAAATAACAATGTTTGATATGGACGCTAGAACTTATTGGAATGTAATCGGGCGTCGTGATTTTCCAGCTCTATTCAAAGTTGTAAAACCCGTAATCGAAATGATTTTCTCATCAGCTGTTGCCAAAAGAACATGGTCAACTTTCAGATTCATTCATACAAGACTGAGAAACCGCTTGATGATGATCGAGGGAATAAATTTGTATTCATTTACACCAATTGTACATTGCTGGATGAAAAGGATCTGAATGATTACATTCTGGATGAAGGAGCTATTCTTACTGGTAACGACTGTGCAGAAATTCTTGATATGTCTTAAAATATTTAATTAAACCGTTGTCCGATAAACGCAATTATATTTCTTAAAAATAAAAAATAAAATTAATTTACATGAGAAATACAAATTTCCATTTTTTTTTCAAAATTAATTTATGAAACGACCCTAGGCTTTATGGACCTTATTTGACGCGTCTTTTAGTCTGTAAAAATAATATTATGGAGATGAAATATTGTCGATATTGTCGCCATTTGTCGATATCGACTAAAAGTGGCGACATTTGAATGGTTGATGTTTCACGACGTTTCACAACATCGCCAGAGTGAACCCTACTAATAAGTCTCCTTCATCTAGTGAAACATCTTAAGACATTTTATTATAAGCAGTTCTTAGGCACGTCATAGGAGGATAAAAAAATTTGGTGATGGACAAGCAGGGTCTTAAGAATTTAATTAAGAATTGAAACTGTAAATCGAAAGTATTTCGTTGAATAAATACAGTAAATGTTATTAGTTTTGCTCTGTTTTATATTTTCTCCCGTGAAATACCGAAAATTTGTTTGTTAATCTATATAAACGAAACGGTGAATATTCGAAAACTCGGAAAAGGTGCCTCTCGGAAGTCACAAATTGTGTGACTTAAAATTAGGCAATGACGGGAATTAATCGAAGTAGAGTTGGAAATGGTTCGGAAAAAGGTAGAAAAAGGCGGGGAAAATATTGAAAGTATTGAAATGGCAAAACCCAATTTGACAGTAGTATAGAGGACAATATGAGAAAATGGAAATGTTACCGAAAAGCTGGGAAGGAAGAAATCGGGAATGGTGAGCTATAACCTGGATAATTATGGAATAGCAGGCAGAAAACAAGCAGTAACTGGGAAAACCCGGGAAAGATTCAGTAAAATTCAAAAAAATGGAAATTGGCTGACCTAACTAATCTGGAAAATATTGTAATAACCGGTAGTAGTCAAAGATGTTTGGGAAAAATCCGGGAACACAATGTTGGCTACCTACTCAAACAATATCTGTAAAATGTATTTTTGCAAAGGATGGGTATTCATTTATATCAATAACGCTTCTTAGAAATCTGAACCGGAACGTTGCAATAAAATTTGCAAATTGGAAATTTGCACCAAAATTGAATCAGACCGGAAAACTTCTTGCAGTTACAGTTTTTCAAACATGAACATTTTAAGTCTTACAAAATTTTGGAATTTCATGATGTTTCCAAAATATTTATAATTTTAAAATTTCAAATGTCTCTCGAATTTTTGGAATGTCACGATATTTGATTCCTAGGAAATTTGATAAAAATTCAAGATTTTCTTGAAATTTCCGAAATTCCAGCAACTTTTCTGAAACTTTAAATTTTAACGATATAGACGAGTTTAAATCCAGTAAATTTTATGACTTTTATGAAATATTCGGATTTAAATCAGAATCCCTCATCTATGAAATTTTCCAACTACACTAAAAGTATACAACTATAATAGGAAAACCCAGCAGGGGAATTTGGGATTTACTTAAGCGCAGCAGATTAACATATGACCTTGCACCTTTTGAGTATCTCCACCATACCTAAGCCGTCTTTATAGGGCCATGCGTGTAGTTGAAAATACTCGAACGTGTCAGATTAAGGTATGGTGGGTTAATTACTTGTACATAGTGTGCTTTTCAATAATCACGATTTGAGCATGATGTAAGAGAGTGGGAGGGTCATAAACTGGCAAAAAAAAACGTCACCTCGAGATTCTCTAGCGCGATCGATTTTTTTTTATTTTATAGGAAATAATTCCAGGATAATGGGGAAAATATAACCCGTCGACTTTTACAAGGGAAAGTAGCAAAAATCGTCAATAAAGTTTAACACGTCCAGCTGCAATGAAGCATGTGTTCCCCACTACCCGACTCTCCCTCTACTTCAATCTTTGTCTATCTCTCACTCTCTCACACCGTACCCTGCGTACGCGGGCGCAGCAAACCTAGCACGGCAGAGTGGGGAGCGTTATTCTCCAAGTGCCCTTTCTCCACCGACTCTATCTGTGCCATTCGCTCAAAATTCCATGCGGAAATCGCATGAGGTGAGCGATGCCTACAAACGGACGAATGGTCTTCGTGCAGTATTCGCTGCACAGTTTTCTCCGTGTATCAATGCTAATATAGTGAGTGTTTTTTTCAGTGTTTTTTCTTCAGAACAGAATTTGGTGCTCTGGGCTGGGAGTATGATCGAGTCGTGTCGACTCGACTTGATACAAATTCATACATATTTTATCTGCGCAGTTTTTTTACTATGTGTTTTTATCGACTCGACTCGACACGACTCGATCATA
>JANTOP010084547.1:0-20585 GCA_027564815.1 Symmerus nobilis | reverse complement strand
AATGTCACTAGATTTTTATATAAAATAAATTAAATGGAAATCTTGAGTGGACTTTAAATTTAAAAGCTATTTAAAAACATTGTAGCCATGCATTTACAACAACGCCCACAATTTAAATTGAAAGAAATTAGCATACAGTTGAGGTATCCCCAATTGGGAGATCATACCAATATATGTATGAGTTGTTATTTATGCTACTTGATGTTTGTAAATTATTTCCATAGAAAGATTGGAGGATATTTTTCGAGGCGACAAATTTATTGTGTCATTTAACTTAATGTTATATAGAATTTAATAATCTATACCAGGGGTGCTGAGCGCATAACACCGAGGGTATTTTTCCCCCATATAAAAATAAAAAAAATGAGTCGTCAAATAATCGTAATTTTCATTTTCGAATTTATGGAACAGTATGATAGTAAAATAACATGTAATAAATCTCTAGCTCCTAGATATCAGGCCATTTTCAAGGTTTATATTTTTATTTTCGATTTGTAACCTTGAGCAATTTAAATTAACATTTTGAGTTTGAAGAACAATGGATTTGTAGCCTTGAAAAATTAAAAGTAATAAAAAAGTTATTAAAGCAATAGAGTATGGGAACTTTAACTATCTCCGTTCTATAATGATAAAATCGGCCCACGTTGGGCGCCAAATTTATTAACTGAGTAACCTCCCAAAAAACACAGAGGTTTTTCGTTTACTTTAAACTTTTTCTAAGTAGTTCTTGAGTTAAACTAAAAAATTATTTCAGGATATTGGGAAAAAAATTTTTTGAGCTAATTCTGAGTTTGAAAAAATTGTTAATTTTCTTCTACATTTACCAATAATTTTTTTGGCTGTTTTTTTTATAGTAAATTTGGAAATTAATTTTTTATTAAGAAAATTTTTATCGATTTTAATGAAATTTGTTCCCGGAATATCCCATCAGCTTCTATAAATATAAATTCGACGATTTGAAAAAAAAAACTTTTTTTTGAGCGAGTTGTGAGCTTTGGAAAATTATTTATTTTTTCCTACATTTATTAATCAATTTTGTGACTGTTTTGTCATTCAAATGTTTTAATTAAATTTTTCATTAAGAAAATGTCGTCCAATTTGAATGAAATTTCTTTTCTGAGTAGTTCTTAAGTAAAACTAAAAATTAGTTTCAGGATTTTGGAAAAAAAAAATTTCTTGAGCCAGTTCTGAGCTTTCAAAAATTGTTCATTTTCTTCTTCATTTATCGATCATTTTCAGGCTGTTATTTAAATCATAATAATCGATAAAATTTTTACTTAATTTTTGCTTCAATTCTTCTGAAGAAGAGCCATAAGTTATCGTTGATATTTTCTTACACCTAAAAAAACTCTCTGAATTTTGTTTCGCCTACGATTCAAAATTGAATCAAAATTGAATTAATTTTCGTTCAATTTTGGTGCGATTACCGAAAAAAAAAATAAAAAATCGTATTTTTAATTCAGCGGAATTTCTACTCTAAATAATATCAAATGTTTTTTCTTACCCCTAAAACAATTTTACGTGAGCACCCCTGTTCTATACGAATATCATACCCATTGATACGGACCTTATAGTTTTACACTTTTTCTTATCGACGATAAAGTTTACTTTACCTCATTACAAATAATCGGATCGATCGATATGTATTTTTAATTAATATTTATATTGCTATCTATAGTTAATATACGAATAATGTAAAATAAAATGTAAGACATTTATATGAATCGATTTAAATATGTTCTTCTCTTAAGTTATTGATAAGGAATTGTTGTATATATTTTAAGAGTATATACTTAGATATATAAGTTTTAAATTAAATTGTATATTATAAATGTAAATATTTATATGGGTAATAGAAAATAAAATGATATTAAATTTAAGATCAATGGTTATTGATATAGATGGGTACCGGTACAGTAGCGGTGATTAATTTTAAAAATAGACAATTAAAATCTCTGAAGTCCTATATTTTTAAATCGAATGATGCCACATTATTTTTAATTAATTATTGAAGAGATTTTATTGAAAGAATTTTTTGAAAAAATCAACCATTTTGAGATTGGCAAGAAAAATCGATTCCAACATTCTATTTTATAGAATTGTTCAGAGAGTCTCGCCAAAAATTCCATTTCCTGGAAATTTTATTCCGGAATCGGAAATTCTGGTTATGCAAAATTAAACCTATGGTTACAGTGAATAAACTGTGAAATAAACTTTTTTTTTAAAAACCACCCCTGATTTTACAGGGGTCGATATAAGAGGCACATCGAAAAAACGATAACCTTCAGAGAAATGTGAATTATTTCCTGGATAATTTAAAATTTGAAAATTTCGAAATGAATTCAAATAGGGTGATCTATTAATATGATAAGATAAGGAAGTCCCCTACCAAAATAAATTTTTTTAAACACGTCAAAAATTCAAAAGTGAGACAATTGTAAAACAATTTTTTTTTAAAAAATTGCCCCCAACGAACGTATGTAAATATTTTTAAACCCGAATTGTTATGCCGGATTTGCCATTTTTTGAATTCAATAAATTCGATCGATTTTTCTCTAAAATTTCTGAGGTCTAATCGAATGACGCCAAATTATTTGTAATTAATCATCGAAAAGATTATTAAATAAATGTTATGAAAAAATTCATCTTGGAGATTTCTTTTCCATTTTTTTTTTGCGAGAAAAATCGACACTAATCTTCGATTTTTAAATCTGAAAATCACTTGGAAAATTTCAAATTCCAGGAAATGCTATTTCGTAATCGGAAAATTTAATTATTAAAAAATGCTCAGCCGATATAAAAATGAATAATATTTGCTCCTGTTTAATTAAACCGAAATTTGACGATTCGTAAACTAACAGTTATACTTACTGAATGTGATATTTGGTGAAATCTATTAAATTAAACTTAACGAGCTTTAAGAGAATTACAAAATTGCCCCGCAACTCTTCGTTTTAATATTTTTTGTTAACTCAACCTATAATTAGTCCAAATTCCTATGAAAGAAAAGATCTTTGGAGACGTAGCCGGTCAAGGAGCATTCCAGAGAAATTAATTAATTTTAAGGAGTGATTTTAGTGAGTAATATTTTCATTAATTTTCTGAGTGAAATTGTGTGGGGAAAATGTTCTGAATAAGTCCAAAAATTCGGAATAAAAAAAATCATTGAATTTCATAAATGAGTGAAATTTTAAATGAGTGAAATTTTGAGTGAAAAAAAATTTTTGAGTGAAAATTATTTCTTTTTTTAAATTGATACGGGAATTTTTTTGGTCAAATTTCTTGGTGTTAGTAAAAAATTTATTACCAAAAAATTGAATTATGACTGGCAACCCTAGATATGAATCAAAATATCTAATTCTGAAATTTAATCTTAAGAAGTTAAGTACCGTCTCTGAAAATCTATCTGCACCTTAAGTATCCCATCACAAATTTCTTTACAATTCAACTTTTACAAACTTGACATCCGAGTATATAATAAGCTGACTTGCAAAATTTCCTGAGAAATTTCCTTCGATTGTTTGTCAAATTGTTTCCGGAACAACTTATCATAAATAATATAATTAATTATTAATTTATCACTTCTCCTTAAAGTTAAACATCAACTAACAACTAAAAACTATGGAAAATGTTCCCTACATTTTTTAATAACATAGGGACGATGTATATCTAGTTATCCTTAAAATAAAAGATTAAAAGAAAATATTGTTCAGATTTTATAACGAAATTTTTATATGGATTGAAAAAGTTTTTCAGTTTTAAACCGTTCCATCATTCCGGGGAGAAAAAAAAGAAACTTCTGATAAGGAAAGTTGATAAATTTCCTTCCATTTTCATCCTTGTAAAAACATTCTTGTTTTTGACATTGTTACCATTAACTTTAGTTCTGATATGGATCCCAGTTTTTCTATTCACTTTTCTCCCATTTTTATAATGTTAAGTTTTCAATTTCTTCTTTTCCAATCTAACAAAGTACGGAGAAGGTAATTTTGAAGAAATTAATAATTTACAACTTTAATTTGAAACATTCATTTTAAAGTAAAGGGGTTTTGATATTCAGTTAAAATTTATGGAATGTCTCAATATTTATAGTTTAAGTATAATCCGTCCATTAAGAAAATCAATATATCAACCGGAAGTAAAATTTAAGTGATAATTCAAGTTGTCTCATTATCATATTTAATGAATACAGTTGTATAATATTATTGAACATATTTGTATTTTTAAGTACTATTAATAATTATTATCGTTACCACAAAAACCTCATTATATCTCCACTAATAATCGTTATTAATTATCAAAAACTATTTCAAAATGATTTCGATTAACCAGAAACTAAAGGTTGGGGGTATTTTTTGGTTGATCTAAAAGATATTGAAATAACCCGCAGGATATACCGAATCGGTAACCGCTAAATCAACAATATACCAATTAATTAATAATCTCAAACTGCATGGTTTATTATCGAATAAATTGAAGTGAAATAATTAAATTAAAAATTATCCTAAATTAAAGGATATTAAATTCGAGGTAGAAATGTTGAATTTAGAATAATCAGCTATATACTTGGGTATTCAGACCGTTAAATAACCTAACCATTCATTTTACCTAATAAAAAGTTCCTGTCCGTACATATTTCGTTATGAACTTAACGTTACAACCGTAAATCAAACGGTTATCAGCTAACCAAAAAATATTCATAATTTCTATTTAACATTTTAAATTGCCTTGTTGTTTTAAGGAGATAAATTGATAAAACATTTTAATATTTATACGTAAAAGCATATAGGTATATACCCGTATTTAAGAAAGATGTAATAACAATTAATTAGTCGACTAAATATTCATAACATAAAAGATAACTTTATATCAGGGTTTCTATTATCCTATAAATAAAAGGGAACAATAGTAATAAGGGACAAAAAAAAATGTATTTCCCTGGTAAATGAAATTTTTATCGGGGTATCCTGATTTTTGAGGTTTAAAGTACTAATATAGATGGTTATGGGGAGATAAAACTATATTAATTCCAAATTAGGATGAATAAATAAAGACATCGCCCTAAAATTAACCAGGACCATTAAAGGTCATATGGTCAGGATTTCAGATTATTATACTATTAAGTTTCTAGACAAATTCTAATCTATTGAAATAAGAACATAACATTATTACTGAAGAATAATTTTCCTAATACGGCGGGTATAATCTAACCGGGAAAATCAAATGGGGGTGCACACAGGTGGTGCACAATTTTCAATTTTCTTTTTAGTATAATCATATTATTATAAATCTATTTTTTGTACGTTGTATGTTTAACGTAAATGGTATGTAAGATGAGATATTGTATTTTGTACTAACATCATCTTGTCTGCCACAAATGATACGGCAAAAATAAAACGCCCACAAATCCGATCATTTCTGTTTCTATTTTCAGGGCCGCGCTAGGTACGATTTTAATCTCCGGGATAGGCACGATTTTAATATTCATGCGAAATATATGCCTCAAATCTGAATCGTTCCGATGAAAGCTCTTCAAAGTATTGAGACCTACTTTCCATCAAAAATAATTTAACTTCAACGAAACATTAAAAAATTACGACTAAAGCTCTAGTTTTACTTAGGGGTTCAATGAAAGCTTTAAATTTTGAATACAATTTTGTTCGTTTTCAAATCTAATTTTTATCTGAACAATTAAATTTCAATTAATCCTGAAATTATCTTATAAAAGCTCTACAAAAGCTTAAAAGCTCAAAAAATGATTTCGGTTCGCGACATATATTTATTCGTATTGATGCCTATTTTCCTTCAAAATAATTTAACTGCGACAGAAAACAAGATGTAACGATGAAAGCTGCGCATATACTTAAAAGCTCAGGGTGAGATTTAAGTTTTGAATGAAATTTTATTCATTTTCAAATTTAATTTCTATTCGAATAATTAAATATTAATAAATTCAGAAATTTTCCTAAAAAAGCTCCACAAAAGCTTAAAAGCTCAATGAATGCATTCGATTCGCTACATAAATGCATTCCTATTGACGCCCATTTACCAAATAATAATTATCCTAATAATTTATCTGCTACGAGAATCAAAATTTTATGATAAAAGCTCTGCATTCAATTAAAAGCTCAGGGAAAGATTTTAATTTTGAATAACATTTTATTCGTATTCAAATCTAATTTTTATTCGAATAATTACATTTTAATCAAATCAGAAATTTTCTTGCGAAGGCTCCATAAAAGCTTAAAAATTAAATGAATGATTCGTATTAGGGGCATATGTCCTTTTATTATTGGGAGATACTCTAAACTCTTGTATGAAAGATGCGGCCCTGTCCATCTCCAACTGTCTTCAAGATCTTGTAACTAATAGTCTTCATGTTACGTATTATATGGGATAATACAAATTTTTTATATCTTCGAAACTCATGGAAATACCTTTACTTTACTTTACTCCCACTTGGGAAGTCATGAACCTTAAGATTATCCATTTTTTTTTTTTTTGAAGAAAATTTTCTCCTTCTTTCATCGTCGATTTATAGAGCTGATATTCGTATATGTGAAATCTGTTCAAAAACTTTTCTTTCGATATATGTAAGTAAAAGTCATTAAGGCGTTATGAATGTATAAATTCTCATTTACACCCATTCAGATTTGTATGATAAATTATGAGAAGATATTAAAAGCTTAAGTCACAATTTGAATGGGAATTTTTTCTAAGTTCATTTACTTTCGGGTTTGGGTAATTCATGTTTAAATTAACGGAAAAGTTTGGAATGGAAATGATGGAAAAAAGAACGATTCGTATATTAAGCTTTTACTGTTTTTATAAATTATAATTAAATTTTATTATATGCAATTCAAATGATAGATTATACGGGATGGTTGTAACATGTCATTTGGTGTAAATGGAAATTTCATCCTCGTTAATGGTAAATTGTTAATTTTAATTTCATAATTCAGTTGAATTCCAAATAAAAATACAAAATTTTAAATAAAAAATTAAAATAATCTTTATTTTTTAAATGCAATAATTAATAAATTATTTCTAGATGGATTACAAATCGGTCTCTTTTCACAGGAACATCCTTTCCCGGCAGCATAATCGGCCAAAATGGATGATATTCGAGGAGCGTCCGAGACATAATACGATACCTAAAAATAAACTTAAATAATTTAATTAAAATTATGTTCGTTATTATTTAGAATTTACTTATTTATTTATTATAATTTTCGTAATTCTAATTTTATAAATTAGATAGAATTTTAAATTATAATTCTAAAATTATAATTTAAATCAAATTTTAATTAACATTTTATTTATTTGAGTCTGACAATACGGATCTTTCAGTATTTGAAAAATAATAATCTCAGTAAGTTTCGACTTCCGAAAATTGATGATTTTCTGGTATATCTAACAGAGATTTATAGCAAAGGGATTTTTAAATCAAAAATTTTGTTGAGAAAAGTCTGCCTTATTTGACTAAACTTATTTTTTTCTGATGGTCGAATAAGCTAAATTATCTAACTAATTTCAGGGGTTGGAGAAAATAAATTATTCCTTCCTGAAAATTTAGATTATCCGCGAAACTACCAGGTAATTTCTCTTGATTTTGAAGATAAAATTAAATCTCTTCGCTATTCACTTAGAAATAGCTTGGCATCATTAGATTAAAAAAATTTTCCCTGAATTTCCCGATTTTGGAAATAACAAATTCATAACTCTATTGAATTTGATTTTTTCTAATAAATCCGAAATTTGATTTTCCAGACAAAGTTTTTCGAAGATTGGAAAAACCACTTATAGGGTTTTATTTCTTGCTAAGTAAGGGAGAGGATTTGTACGAAAAATTTTCCAGAAAAATTAACGTTTTCGATTTTACTGAGTAGCAGACAGATGAAAGTGTTATTAGATTTGAAAATTCTAATTTTCCTGCGGAAAATGATTCCTTACCGGAAAATTTATTTCAATATAATAAATTATTTTATATTCAATTCCGTATCTTACGATGTTGAAATTAACCCAAAGTTGATATTTGTTAAGGGTGAAAAGTCGATGTGAAGAATAGAAAGGATTAAAAATATCAATTACGGGGAAAATATATATATTGAAAGGAAAACGAATTCAAAATTTCGAAAAATCAAAGGCCCAGACTTTTTTAAAGAAAATCATTTGGGACATTTTCCCGATATTTTTAATAATAAATTTCTCTGTATTTTATATTTCAGAAGTAATAGTGGAAAGAAGGGAAAATTTTTTTGAAAAAATTTAGCCAATTTCCCTTTGAAAATAATTGAGATACCAAATTAAATAATTTGCTTTAAATTGTTCCCAATTGTTCAATTTATAAGAATGGACAATTATCGCCAAAATTGAAAAATCGTACTCAAAAACAAAAATTTAAAACAAAAAAATTTATAAAATTGAATGAAAATCATCAAATTTCATAGGAAAATTTTTTAAATCAGAAAATTTAATAAAGAAAATTTTTTTAATCAAAAAATTTGATAAAAATATTTTTAAATCAAAAAATTTGACAGA
This sequence comes from Symmerus nobilis, assembly GCA_027564815.1. Lineage (NCBI taxonomy): Eukaryota > Metazoa > Arthropoda > Insecta > Diptera > Mycetophilidae > Symmerus > Symmerus nobilis. The sequence continues at coordinate 12,044 of JANTOP010084547.1, read as the reverse complement.
AAAATTTTGAATCAAAAAATTTGACAGAAATTCGAAAATGCGCAGACAATTTTTTGTTGTTGTTTAAACATTAATAAATAAATTGTCACCAACATTCGATTTTATAGAATTTTGCTGTCAGTTTCTTGAAAAACTAAAATGTCCAGGAAATTCTATAAAAATGAAAAATCTCTTTACGAAAAATTAAACAAAATTGAAGAAAATTCCACCAATAAGTCTTCTGAATACGGAATTTAATATGCGAAGATTTTAATATTTATTTAATAATATTATTTAATTTAATATTATCGATTTATTTAATATTAATCACTCGATTATGTGGCAGATACAATCATGTAAACCTTATGTTGAATAAAATATTGTATGATTGTGAAATCTTCTATAATCTCCTTGGGGTTTCCATAAAAAAAAAACCCTTTTCTGGAATATAACATTTTCCTAGAATATAAATATTATTGAAGAAAAACAAATTTTTAAAATTTATTTTCTCCCTTCTAAAATCTTCAATTTTAACGTGATTTTCATCCCATACTTTTGGAAACTCCTTGATAAAATCGTAGGGCCAAATTTTTCCGGAAAATTTCCAGTATAAAAACTCTCTCTTACTTACCAATGAATAAAACCCTATATTTCGTTTTTCCAATCTTCCAACAAAATTTTCCGGAAAAGGAAATTCAACAGGTCGTGGAATTTGGAAGAAATTTTTCTTTTTTAATTGTTTAATCTAATGATGTGAAATTATTTAAAAGAAATTCACAAAAAGATTTTAATAAGAAAATTCTCTAAAAATCAACCGTTTCGGGTTTGATTTTATTTTTGCCAAAAATTTGATTTTTTAATAATTTGACTTGTTCGCTCGTGGAAAATTGAAATTTCCGGAAAATTTTATTTCAGAATCAGAAAATCGGGTTATGAGAAAGTAAATCTAAGAGTGTAGTTAAGAAATTTTGTAACAGACTTCTTAAAAAAGTCTACCCGCTGATTTTATAGGGGTCGATATAAGAGGTATATTATGAAAACGTTTATAATTTCTCTTAATCTTCAGCTATTCTGTGGAATATCTGGTGGAATTAATAAGAGAACTTATTATAGGATATTTTAGAATAAATAGGGAAGAGTCGAAAGAGATGCGAAATCTAGTAAATTAAGGACATAATTTCCATAGCGGTCAATTAACATCCAACTAGGGATTGGAAGAGGGATTGTCAAGTTAAAACAGCTATAAATTAAAAATACATTTATTATTTTATTAATTTAATTGTATTTTCTTTAATAAATTTAGTCATTAAAATTAATAAGGCAAACGCACTATTTTGTTGTTAAAATTTTTATGATTATGTAGAAACAGCCCAATTTGAATGAACCAATTTTTTCATAATTGCAGACGAGCTAAATTAAAAATGTATTCCAGAGATTTGAGATGAAAAGTTATTTGGGCCCATTGCAAATGGAAAATTGACAATATCCCTGAAAATATGTTAATCGAGAGATGAATTTTTGAATTTTAGATTTTATATTAAGAAAAAAAAGTTTACTCAATTTGGCTAAATTTATTTTTCTCGGATAGCCAATGACCTAAATAATCAGATTAATTCCAGTGTTTCGAGCTAAAAAATTATTTGACCGAATAGGGGGGTTTACTTAGAAAAATTGTTTATTTTCCAATTCATCTCCTTGTAAATCGAGACATCAATTTTTGAATTACAAATTTTGTTCAACAAAATTTGCCCAATGTGGCTGAGATTATTTTTCTCGGATAACTGATGATCTAAATGATCAGGCTAATTTCCGAATTTCGAGACACAAAATTATTTCAACAAATAAGGAGCTTTAATTAGGAAAATTGGTTGTTTTCCGATACAACTCTTAGTAAATCGAGAGATCAATTTTTGAAGTAAAAATTTTGTTCAAGAAAATTATCCCAATATAGCTGTGATTATTTTTCTCGCTTAACCGGTGACCTAAATGATCAAACTAATATCCAAGTTTCCAGATAAAAAATTATTTGACCGAATAAGGGGCATTACTTAGAAAGATTGATTATTTTCCGACACATGACTTTGTGAATCGGGACGTAAATTTTTGAATTTGAAATTTTATTCAATAAAGATTGGGACATCTTTTCTAGGCATATTTATAGTGCGAGATTTTTTTTAATAAAATCCTTTGAAATTTTTAATTATAGGATTGAAAATCATTATTAAGTAATTTTTGAGAGAATTGATTCAAATTTTTAAAAAATCGGAAAAATTGGAAACAAATCGGAAAATTTTATTGAAAATCGAACAATTTTGTTTAAATCAGAACATTTTTTCCCAATCAGAAAATTTGTTGAAAATCGAAAAAATTTATAAAAATTCTCGAAATTTGCAAAATTTATGAAAGTTTGAAAATTTTTTTCAAATTGAATAGAATTTTTTGAAATTTGGAAAATATCTTGTTACAGAATAGAAATTTGTCCGTCCGTATACCTTATAGTGCTATCGGTATAACATTCGGACAACCCACATATCGGCTATATTAGCGGTCATTTAGATCTCGTTGAAAAGTTTGAGAGGTGGCAATGCAATATTTTGGAAAAGTTTGCTCTACAATTTTCATACGGTACCCTTGGGTTTAATTTCACATATTCAGATTTCCAATTCTTCAAAACAATTTTCCGAAACCAATAAAAATTATTGGTCTCCCGATTGGTATTTTTTTTAAATAATCGTTATAGTTTTATGGGTAATTTAATATTTTAAAATTTGGAAATGGCAAAATTTCTGGATTTCTTTTTCTGGAAATCTGATTACCTAAATTAAAAAGTAATTTCAAGGTTTTGAGATACAAAATTATTTTAGCCAATTACGGGTTTACTTTAAGAAATTGATTATTTTCCAGTAAATCGCGAGATCAATTTTTGAATTCAAAATTTAATTAAGAAAATTTCGTCAAATTTAGCTAAAGCTAATTTTTGCGAAATCTGATTAGCTAAATTAAAAAGTAATTTCAGGGTTTTGAGATAAAAAATTATTTAAGCCAATTACGGGCAGGGTTTATAGAAATTGATTATTTTCCAGGATATCTGCATACAAATCGGGATTTTTATTAATAAAATTTCACCCAAATTGACTGAACCTATTTTTTTTGAACAGCCGATTAGTTAAATTGAAACCTAATTTCCAGATTTTGAGCTTAAAAAAATGTGTTGAGCCAATTTCGAGCATAAAGAAAGTGAATATCTTACTTCAGTACTAATATTTTATGAGGGGAGCTTTGGCTTGGGATAAATAGATGATTTAAATTATCATCTATTTTAATCCAATTGGAATATTAGAAATTTTAAATTTTCCTCGAAATTATAACCATTTCTCAGAAAACTACCCATTTCTCCTAATGCACCCTGTATCGATCCCCTAAAATAAGGGCGTTAATTTTATAGAAAAGTTTGTTCCACAATTTCTTCATTGTGCTCCTAAGATTAATTCTACATATTCAAATTTCCCAATTCCTAAAGAGAATTTCCCGGAAATTGAAGTTTTAAAAAATTCTACAAAATCGATGTATCGCTCTGATTTTTTGGAAAAATTACTTCAGAACGGTTAATTTCTTTAAAAAGTTTTCTTAATAAAATCTTATTTTGAAAAAAATGTTCTCAGAATTTCGGGTCGTTTGATTTTATTTAAAATTTGTCCAAGTCCATTCTGAACGGAATTTTAAACATATAAGTCGTGAAGAGACCAACTGATCTTAAGGTATTGATAGAACACCCAAGTCATCATGGGGTTAATTTTTTAAAAACGTTTCTTCTACAATTGGTTCATTAGGTCTCAAAGTCTAATTTCTCATAATCAGATTATCCGATTCCGGAATAAAATTTTCCAGTACATCGAATTTTCTTTGAGACTGTATAATTCCTCATATCTCGACATAACCTGCATAAAACCCTTATAAAACCGAAAGGGTTAATTTTTATGAAAATTTTTCTTTAAGTAAATTTATTCCTTAGACAGTTTAGATATTTTCTACAATCAGTAGATTTTCAACAGATGAACCTCAAAAGGGTTTATGTCAATGACAGTCATTGACTTTTTTCCATAGAAGAAAATTCCTAGGAGTACATATTAGGCGTATGAAGATAAAAATCCAACTATTAAAAATACATTTCAAAATTACTCATGTGCAATATTTTGTTCATCATTGCAAAAAATTTACTACATATCTACTATTTTGCAAAAAACATTTCATTAAAATTGTTTGTTATACAAACAATTACCAGAAAATATTTATTTGCCAAATAAATATTTTTTATAAAATTGTAGGCGGGTTTCGGGAGTAAAGAATTTGTAGTTGAAATTTATGCTCGAATAAAATTGGCCCCCAACTTTTTAAATTAATTTATTTCATCTGTTATAGGACCAACAGTTCCTTTTTTATGACAATATTTTCATTCGCATAGTTTTTTTTTGCCCAAGAGGTAACAAAATATTTTTCTATTATTTTCCCTGGAAAATAATATTTTTCCGAAAAATATTGCTAAAACTAACAATATGAAAAACGAATTTTTTTCATCATCAATTGATAGGATAGATAGATAGAATTGAGTAGTAGAAATTTCAATTAACTTATAAACTAAATATGTTAGTTTGATAACTACCAATTTCACCCTAAATCGGGTAGGGTATATTTAATAAAACATTTGCATAAACGAAACAAATTCCACCATGGTATCGCCAACGTTTGTGGGATCTCTTTCCGCGAGAACGTTTTTTATCGAGGAGGTAGGTCAGAGAAAAATAAATAGGAAAAATATATGGAAATTATGTAAATTTATAAATGAATTTCTCTTTTTAAATAAAAAAAAATTAAGGGAAAAATCACCCGCTGAGAATATAAATGCTATCCCATAGATAAGTATTCTCCCTTCACTTCATCTATCACCATTAAATGGTCTGTTTTTGTTAGCAGAAATTGTTCGCATTTTGGATAATTTCGAGGAGTTTACTCAATTCACAACACCAACAAGTGTGCTTCAATATCCCATCACCTCCCTACAAAAATAGCAAATTACAATACAGCCTCTGTTCCGCATATATAAAAACCTGAAATTGCTTACACTAAAAGCTCTATGCACACAAATGTTTTTTTTTTCGTTGTTTGACTTTGACTTTTTGCCGTAATATACTGGCTAGGCTTTGTGAAAAGTTGGACGTGAGGAAAAAATTGCTACCAATACAGAATGGCCATATTTCATTTTGATTGCCAATTTTTTTCCAAACTTTTTTTCTAGTCAATATGATTTTCTATTCTGGAATGGACAGGGAGGGCCGATAGAAATTTATATAAAATCTATAGGGGAATACCGCCGTTTACTCTTGAATGGTTGCAATTTGGTTAAAAAAATAGAAAAACTAGGCTAGTTATTTTATGAAATTTTAATAACTCTATGAAAATCCACAAATTTTTTTTACAGCTTTTATATTTAATTATTTGAATTAAGAATTAGAATTCAAAGCGCTTAAAACTTAAGTTGATGTAGGTTTATGTTGAGCTTTGTCGGAATATTTAGTGTTCCGTTGCAATTAAATTATTTGGATAGAAAATAGGTGTCAATACGAATAGAATTATCTCCCAAAGCTAAATCATCATTTGAGGTTTTAAGCTTCTATTGAGCTTTTGTAGGATAATTTAGATTTGATTAAAATTTTATTATTAGATTTGAATATAAAAATTAGATTTGAAAATGTATAAATATGTATTCAAAACATAGAGTTTTCAATGAGCTTTTAAGTTCGTGCGAAGCTTTATCTGTAACATATTAAATTGTATTGCAGTCACCCTTTTTGGATGCAAATTAGGTTCCAATACGCACAAAATTACATACGAAAGTTGAAGCTTTCTTTGACCATTAAAAGCTTTCGTTAAGCTTTTGTGGGAACGTTTCAGATTTGATTCAAATTTAATTATTCGCATTGAAATTAGATTTCAAAACGTAAACAATTGAATTCAAAACTGAAAGCTTTCGCTGAGATCGTGAGTTCATGTGAAGCTTTTGACTACAAATTTTAAGTTTCGATGCAGTTAATTACTTAAACGAAAAATAGATGTAAAAATACAAGAAAAAATGTGTTCCACACCTAAAGCATTCTTTGAGTTTGCAAGCTTTCTTGGAGCTTTTGTGGGAAAATTTAATATTTTTTCCAAATTTAATTATTTGGATTGATATTAGATTTCAAAACGTATGAAATTGAATTCAAAACTTGAAGCTTTTGTTGAGCTTTTAAGTTAATGAGGAGCTTTTGCGCAAAATTGTAAGTTTCGTTCCAGTTAAATTATTTGGATGGAAAGTAGGTTTCAGTACGAATGAAATTAAGTTCCTAAGTTGAAGCTTTCATTGAGCATTAAAAGCTTTCGTAGAGCTTTTATCGGAAAGTTTCAGATTTGATTGAAATTCAATTATTTCGATTAAAATTAGGTTTCAATACAAATAAAAAAAATTTTCTAAACTTAAAGCTTTTGCTGAGCTTTTAAGTTTATGTGGAGCTTTTGTAGGAAAAGTTCAGATTTCACTGAAATTTGATTATTCGGATTAAAATTAAATTTCAAAAGGCACCAAATTTTATTCAAGACTTAACCTTCCCAACCTCCGATCTTCCTTCGAATTGTTATCCGTTTAAGATTCACTTCGATGAACTTTCCAATTTTTCTGTTGTTTGATTTTAAATAAAACATATTCTGTACCCTGTTGAAATACCCTAATAACGACTTCGGTCTGATCTGATATTGATGACTGAAAAATTACAAATCCCCAATTCCCCCGATTCATTTCCTAAAAGAATGCGTATCGCAAAAATTTCCATCATTTCATAAGCCTGATTATTACAAATTCGATTACCAGGAAGATTACCCAAGGATTACATTTACGGATAATTTTTTACCAATTTCCTATTCATTTTCCTTTAATCATATATTGCATTTTCCGGTAGAAAACCGGCGGGGAGAGAAAATAAACCTAATCTAGAACGAAACATTTTTCATTAATTAAACGACATTTCAATATTCGACGTATGGGTGGTTTTAAATTAGATATTCGTTTTGTATTAGGGTGGATTGAAGAAGACAAATCAATTTCTGAAGAGGATTAAATTATAATAATAATCAAATGATTCGAATTTCCTGTAGAAATTTATATTATTAACGGAAAAGAGGTGACAAATAACCATAGTTACTCCCTTCTGTATTTCGGATGATTATTATTAGGGAATCTGTGTAAATCATCCGAATCCAATCTCATCTTATTTTTTTTTTTGGTGATGAAAAATAATTACAACGATTAAATTTTTCAAATTTTCCAATTTTCCCAGTTCAATAATTAAATTTTCATTTTCAGTATGTAATGGAGTGAAAATTCGGAATATAACCGAACCGATGGTATTCATATTAGATAGACAAGGAAATTCGGATATAATAATCCTTGATTGTGATTACGATGTGAAACGAAAAGATGAAGCTAGATTGTTTCAGTTAAAATAGAGTTTAAATGATGAGTTAATCTATAAACGGATACCACCAGGGCCACCAAGTCCAATGGTAGGTTTTCCCAAATAATTATTTTAGGGAAATAGACGTTGGTTTTGTTACAACATTTATTCAAAAGAAACCAGACAAAAACCAGCCTAATTACGATTTTTGACATCTGGTTCCATGGACGGTTATGTTCCACCATATGCTACATATGGTTTAATATCCAATTTAAATTATATGATGGACAATTACCGCGAACCTTTCATTATTAATTGAAAATGACCTATGAGGAATTTTCTTCTAGTCATAATTAGTCATTTTCCCGCAGGAAAATTCTATTATAATCATAGTAAAATTATCTTTGTTTCCCATCTCAAATCAGGGTATATTCAAAATGGAAATTGATCCTAAGTATACCGTATCAACGGCCGAATACCATCAGGAACATAGAGCGATATTAATTCCCAAACCAAAATTTAATATGACCGGTAAATATACATGTTTGGTATCAGATGCGAATAGTGATGATTCAAAATCAACTCATCTTAAAATTATCATTCCCGAATCTCAATTGAATGTTAAAATTATGGAAAATGTTCCGCAAGGGATGTGTTTCCTTAACCAAAATTATTAATTAAGTAAGTGTATATCCTAAGACAATTTTCTAATTTATCAAACGACACCATCCGGCCAGATAATAAAAAAAAATTAATAGGATCTTGAATTGATTGAGAAGTATGGTTAATAACCTACCAGGCCTAATAGACACACCAGAACAAATTATTTATGAATCCTCCGGGATAACCCAAACCCAATCGATTGGATGGTAATTCATTTCCAATAACTTTCTGCTGTTATTATGATTTTCCTCTACGAAAAGAAAATATTGGTACAACGAACAGATAATTGATTTTTCTTTCTTTCTGGGTAATAAAATGATAAGATCTTAATATTCCTCCTGCCCGGTCAATATGTAAGTTATTGATTTTCTACGTTTTGAAGCGATGGGAAATACTAGCTAGATGGTTGTCCGATATAAATTCGCCCATTAAAAAATTGTTGTTTTGGCAAAATTTCTTTGACGGTCTCAAGGAAATACTGAAGTCCCAGGAAATTTTCTTCGGGACCGGATGTATCTAATCATACCGAATTCTTTCTATATAATTACTGAATTATTCGTATTAAGAGAAATTTTTGGGGAAAGTTAACCCTCGAATTTTGATGAACGGTTAAGGTAGAAAACATTAAAAAAAATTTTACTTTCTGAAGAAATGTCGGTAATTTCTCGGAAGAATTAAAACCGTTAAATTTCGAACTGAAATCATTCACAGGATGATCTGGGTGATCTAAGTACATAAAAAATTTAAATGGTTATCCTACAAGTTATATTTTTAAAATTATGCCAAACATCGATGACACTAATTTCAAGAACTTTTTCTATCGATTTGGAACCTGATTTTTATTAAATTTTAACCTGAAAATGAAACTTATGAATGTCTTGATTTTCCAACCATTTTCTTAAAAAAATTCTTAGAAAATTTTGCGAGAGCCGGAATCCCAAAGATTAAATAAAAATTCAAAAATTTTCTAAATTTTGAAAATTTTACTCAGAACTATTTTATCAAAATTGCATGGATGTGGAAAATTATAAATAAAAAATATTTTGACTCTCCCAATCGTCTGAAGGGAAAAATTAGAAATGAAGGAAAAGCAAATGTGGCCAAATAAATATTTAGCAGAATAAATTTCGCATAAGAAACGTTGCAAAAAATTCCAAAATAAAGCTAGTAAATTTTTCCAGGGAGTGGCGTGCCATCTAATGAGCAGAAGGCGCAGGGCACACCTTCTAAAGTATGGGCCAGCTACTCAACAAATCAGCTACAAATTTTTATTTCATTAAATTACTAAGCCAGTTATTATTTAATTAAGCAAATATTTGTAATAAAATATTAAAAATGAAATTATTAAATAAATATATTTGTTTTATTTCTGATTAATTAATTATTTTATTTCCTTAGAATTTACATCAATTTTTAGATGTTTATTTTAAGAAGTGTTATTTTCCAAACCTCATTTTTCCAATTTTAAAATCTATTTTCCATCCAGATAACGGATCCTTTAAAGAAATTTCATATTTCCAAAAAAAAGCTTCAAAAATCTATAAAGCTCATTGAAAGCTTAAAAAAAATATCATTTTAGATAATTTGGAATAAAATTTTCATCCGATTCATTAAATTCGAATGAAATAAGAAGTTTTCGCAAAAAGCTCTCCGAACAATATAATATTAAGCTCAACGAAAGCTTTAAGTTCTTAACCTAATTTTGTACGTCTTAAAATCCATTTTCTATCCTAATAAAGATCTATTAATGAAATTTCATATGTTTTCAAGAAAAAAAACTTTACAAGTATTAAAAAGCTTATTCAAAGCTTAAAATCAAAATTTCATTTTGATATATAAATTCGAATCCAAATTTTATCCGATTCATCAAATTTAAGTGAAAATAGAAATTTTCGCATTAAAAGCTTCCCAAAATCTTTATAAGCTCTAAGAAAGCTCAAAGTATTTTAACGTTTTAATTCTATCTATAACGGTCCTTCAACGAAATTTAAAATTTTCCAAAAATAAATAATTCAAAAGTCCCGAAAGCTCATCGGAAGTTCATTAAAAACAGGGAGATGGAGAGGAAAATGAGGCAATAGAATCATCACTAACATCCCTTCACACCTTCAAAATAATTCAGTTTCTACAATTTCATTATTATTTTTAAAAATTAACCAAAATTCCCTTCCCCCTTCCTCCCCCTAAAACAACCGTTTTTTTATATCGACATTAAGTTCGAAATTAGTTTTGAAAATAAAAATAATATTCGATTTTTAATGTATTTTGAGAACCGATTCATGCGGATATGAGTAAGTTCTGATTTTAAACTCCAGAAATAGGTACATCAAATTCTGCCCACCTCGTGGAAATATTGACCATACACCATTGGATCCAAATTACTTAAATTTATACTACCCCACTCGAATGCCTCCCCCGCGCAAATTAATTTTGATGCTAATTTTTCCCCTGCAACAACATAAAAGTACATAGGCAATTAGCTTTGTTGAACAGGCAATTTTAATGTTAATTGGGAAACTTTATAACATTTCCAAAATTCTAGGAAATCTAAAAAATGGATTGTCTCCATTGAAGAACCTTTCCTCTGTTAAATGAGATTAATCTTAAATGTTTTAATTTCATTTTTTAAGTTTCATATTTGGAAGAATTTCTTCTTGAATTTAGTAGTTAAATTATGGAAGAAATATTGATAATTCTTTAGAAAAACCATGTCTGGAGTCAGGAAATAATAGCTACCGATCGAGATTAAGAACCTAGCATATTTAAGTTACAGGAGGATTTTTTCTTATCCTCGTTACATTTAAATAAACAATTTTTAAATTCAATTTTGAGGATGATGATAAAAGTCCAGTAAAGTAGGGAGCAATTCGGATAAGCTCATCAAGAAATTAGGGTATGAAAGAAAGTCAGAATATATGAGAAATTAACTGAGAATTTGACGGATTTGAGAAAATTTAACGGATGGTCGCAATTCGTTTATAAAATTTGGAACATGCCCAAAATTTTAAAAATTTAGAGAAAATCGGGAGAAATCGGAAACCGTTGTAAGTTGGAAATGTCAATAAAAGTAGAAAATCATCCGGGAAATTTAGAAAATGTCGTGCTTTCCGGACTTTTTTGCTGACTAAAATTCAGAGAAGTTAACATTTTCAGAATTCACTTAATTCCTTCACAAGCTTCCCTAGATACTATCAACTTTTTGGGCTTTGCTGGCTTTTATGGGCCATATTTTTTCCGGATAATTCTAAATTATTTTCGATTTTCAACGGACGATCATTCATAATTATTTCCAAAGAATTATTATTGAGGCCGAAACAAATCAAGCAATATGCAATTAAAAACATAATTCTCCGAGAAATGTATATAGAAAATATCCCAAAAAAACATATCCTTTCAAAACTCTTCTTGCCCTTTCATTATTTTTTAGGGATTTTTAGGAATGTATCTCACCAAATCCGTATAAGTATTGGTAGAGAAAACAAATTAATTTAAGAAATTTTGTATATATTTTATTTGATGCTTTCGACAATAAATATAAAATAATTAAATGGGATGAAGAATTAAGGATATTTAGAATAAGGCCTAATATCTCTTCGCATAGTCAAAAAACATGTTTTACTTGGGAATTTTTTTTTTAAATTATTAAAGTTGGAAATAGGGTCTCCCAATTGACTTAAAATTTTAAATGAAGTTTCTCACATAGATTTTATACCAAAGTACATACGATTTCTTACGATTGAGCAACCCAATCCCGGGTGACAATAAGCAAAATTCAACAAAATTTCAAATTTTGAAAATTTAAATAAAATTTCAAATTTTCATAATTTAATAAAATTTCAAAATTTGAAAATTTAACGAAATTTCAAATTTTAAAAATCTCAAAAATTTTAATTTTTGAAAATTTAAATAAAATTTAAA